>JAKTSC010000106.1:0-10081 GCA_030580015.1 Lachancea waltii | reverse complement strand
TTTTTTTATCAATCTTATCTCCCCGCAGTATAGCGGCTCTGGATTCGTTTGTCTTCCAGAAAATGATAATCTGTACAATTACCAGAATGCTGGAGAGAACAACACAGCCCAAGGCGAAGGAGTTTCCCAAAAGGTATGGGGGGTTAATGTAAACTTGTCCTGCTATTGCTCCTGCCAGATTTCCAAACGTTTGACTCAAGCCGATAGCAGTGGCGCGCTTGTAGTGAGGGGCAACGTTATTAGACACCCACGTCACATTGAGCCCTGGACCTGTGTAAACAGAAAACGTCATCAGATAGCACGCAAAGTATTTGATCCCGGAGCCTTTTGCCGTAAGCATAACAATGTATCCCACGATCGTCACCAAGTTGTAGCAAAGTATCATGGGTCCTCTAAGACTAAGCCGGTCACTTAGATATGCAGAGCTCAGGAAGACAATAGCAGCCAGAATATAAACAGGGACACTCATGTACTGGGCCTCTCTGGAAGTGTAGCCCATACCCAGCTTCAAAATCGCTGGAAGGAATGTAGTGAATGCATAGAGAATG
The DNA here is from genome assembly GCA_030580015.1 of Lachancea waltii. Classification (NCBI taxonomy): domain Eukaryota; kingdom Fungi; phylum Ascomycota; class Saccharomycetes; order Saccharomycetales; family Saccharomycetaceae; genus Lachancea; species Lachancea waltii. Next base: position 9,533 of record JAKTSC010000106.1, on the reverse strand, counting down.
ATATTTTGACAGAATTGGATTACCAGACCCGTATAGACTTTGTAGTCCTTTAAAGCGTCCCAAACAAACGTCCAACTAAAATCGGGTTTTGACCCCACATACTGAAGACGCTGTTTGGCCCTTATATGCATGATGGCCTGCTCTTGCTCATTCAAAAAAGCCGGCTTCTCTATGTCAGTAGGTAGGCCGAAGTAAATCCAGATTGATGCTGTGATTGAGATAAGGCCCTCTATGATATAAAGCCATCTCCAACCATTCAAACCGGACGCGCCGTTTACGGTTGCAAGACCTGTTGCAATCAAGCCACCAAATGCGCCAGCAAGAGCAGCACATCCAAAAAACAGGGCAATCCTTTTAGCTTGCTCCTCTGGCTTATATATCATGCTGACCAGTAAAATCATGGCAGGGAAATATCCTCCCTCGAATGCGCCTAAGAGAACTCTTAGAGCAATTAATGAATGGTAAGATTGAATAAAGCCATTTCCCAATGTTATCACCGACCAACAAAACACCATTGCAGACAGAAAGTAACGAGAAGGAATTATTTTCAGATACAATACCGTCGGAACCTGAGCAACCAAAAAGGTGGAATAAAGAACAGATACAGCATTAGAATATTGATGAGGCGTTAGCTGTAGATCTTCTTTCATTCCAGAGGTGTACGCATTTCCAATATTGGTCTTGTCTAGAGATTGCAGAAAATATGCAAATGCCAGCACCGGCACGAATCTTCGATCCAGTTTTCTCATCAAAGCTTTTTCCTCATCAGGATCAATGTATAGGTCAGAAGACGCAGTCTGTTCTTCGCTAAATGCAGATTCCGCGCATGCTTGGTTTTCAACGATACTGATTGCTGACGAGCTTTTAGTTAGGTCATGGTTAATCATACTCACATTTTGTTCTTCTTTTTTTGGGCTTAAGTCGGCGGTCATGGCCCCCTGACAGTGCCGATGCCCCTGAATTGATCTAAGAATCGTGAGTTGATACGATATGCATAAGCCACTCAACCGGGGGCTCTTTCCATTGAAATAACTAGAAATTAGTTATCATGGTCATCGCATTATATAAAAAAAAAAGCTTTAACAAGTTGATTTGAAATCATTGCTATTATTCGTTGCATATTAGATAGAAAGACAGCATCGGATTCCTGCACAGAACAGTCAACAAACTGGGATTCCTGTAATTACTTGAAGGGTTACTAGTTTCATCGAACGGGCGCTTTGATGATTGGCCAGTCCGAAATTCACGTTGAAGCTTCTATATATTCTAGCAAGCCATGAAACAGAGACTTAGCATTTTTGAATGCCATAAAAAAGTATAGACGAGCGTTTAGGAGGCATCGAAGTCCCCCTAGTCACTAACTACCTAGATTGCGGAAGGTGGTAAATCCTGCATCCGTCGATATCCCGCTTCTGATTTTAGTGCTCCGTTTTTACGGCTGTCTCTCAAAACAAACGGCGCTCAAGTTTCACAGAATCGCTCAGCAGGGTCGATTACACTGTAAACGTGTTGACAAGTCAGACAAGCTCATCAGGTTTTTAGCTGGTCTCGTTTAAGGGCCCGCTTTTTGTTTTGAGCATTTTGATTGGTACGTTCGAGGGTACTAGTCCATAGCATCTAGAGCTCGCTGATTCAAACCAAAAAACTGAATAGCAGACAACCACATCACCTGAGGCCATATAATGACCACTCAAGAAAATTGAGCCAATTAACCGTCTACGTGCTGTGATCATTGATCATCACTGACATCTTGGATGGAGGTTAACTGTCTTATTGTGACATGTATCCCTCGATAAAGCCAAAGGAATGAGAGCTAATGATGGTTTGAATAATGCCCTTGCAAGGGAACAAGAATCATTTCCACATCAATCAAACCAGTGAAATTATCCAAAAACTATTTTTGACTCTTCAATGCTTTGATTACTTGGAAGATCAATATACAGTTTCCAAAGGTCCTTGGAAGATTAATATACAGTTTCCGAAGGTTCTCTGACAAGCAGAATTTGGCAGGATCCCATAACTGAGTAAGTGAGCACGTTACATAAAGCAAAAGTTCTATGCACGGGAGAGCGCATAAAGGGAAGGATTCTGCAAGTTGGAACCTAATGATAAAAAAGCGGAGAGATAAGTGAATAACGGTCTATCATCTCTTTGATGTGTCATACTTCAAAGCTAACGAGAACTCAGAGCACTCTATGAAGTGTGTGCTATCCACAATAACAAAGCTCTCGGGACCGTAAACTTCAATAGCACAAACAATTTTACAACTCTCAGTCAACAGCCCCAGGTTCTGGTCAGACATATCATATCCTCAATACCTTAATTTACCTCACATCAAATGAGTCATCCAAGAGTGTCACCCTTCCCCTTCACATTTCAAGGGCATAGTAACTGCTCGAGATTTTTCACTGGTATTTTTACGGTATTTTTCATCAATATATCAGCGATGTAAGCAGAGTGAATAACACCGTAATAATTAGGTCAAGCTTTTTCAACTCCGCAGAGTTGATTGACCCTCACATAATATTCATTCTCTTGAGCATGATATATATCATATTCGCTTTATCTACCACATACAATGACTTATCGAAACGGTTGGCAATGCCACATCATCCCAATCAACAGGAAAAAAACAAGCCTGAATTGTTTTTAATTGAATGACGTGGAAAGATGAAGTCTAGAATCTCGTTAAAGCTGAATGCAGTTACTAAGCCTTGATCAACCTTTAACCTCTTAGGAAAAATAGTTTATTCGCTGAGTGTTACAAGTTTCCATTACTTTGTGAGCTATCGAGCTATTTTACCTAATTCTCTTCTATTTTGGCAGTGCCTTTTTACTGCTCAGTGGGACTTCTGAAGTCTTTAATTTAGGGGTTTCCACAAGTGAACTACATCTTATTTGTGTACTCCAATGTCCACCACCCTATTGATCGAGTTCTTCGATCACTTTTGTGGCGGATCTTGCATTATTATGCGATGACGCTGTCATGGATACATTTCCCTGTGGTCGTCGTATTTCAGAATTCATTGCTTCTTCGCATTACACGAAATCTGGTCCACGCTTACAAGCGAGTATAATTGCCAGAGTATGAGTTAAACACGTATTATTATTGTATTACTAAAAAGTTGATGGCATGTTATGGCTGCACCTCTTCACAAATGTACTTTAACATCAGGTATTCGCTTTCAAGAATATAGTCGGTGTACTATGAATCAGACATGTAAGTTCTTTCGCCCGGAAACTTCGGCTGTCGACCAGATCCTCCCTCAGCACTTGACACATGGTGGCATTTCAATTCTCCAACAAAGTAATTTGGTATGCAGTTATGCCTGTTAACAAGACTAAATGGAAAGCTTTTTCTTGATCTAACAAATAAAAGATGAAGTATGGCGCTTAACCGCAACGTCGCGATTCTAAATAAGCCTGCGACCACTTTCACAAATGACTCGATGATCGCGATAGACAGGCATTGATCGACATCCATTTCATTAGGATCTATCTAATTTATTATTAGTTTGTCTTTGGGTAAATTACATCGCAAAGGCTAACGTACGTTACGTTTAGGCGCCTCAGCATTTATTCAAAGCTATGTGAAAAACGCCTCTATTCTTTGGTATTGGATTCCTTTGCATCCACTACTCTATCTCTCTTCTTAGGCACTCTCGCCAACCAGTACAAGAAGATTGCCATAGCAAAATTGAAGAAGATAAAACACAAGAATATGCCATAGTTTCTCCACCTCAAGCTGTACTTCGAGCTCACAGCTGCTAAATAGGCATTGGTCGTTGATACAGGACAGAAAGAGCAGTTATCGGTGGCACCCGGATCGGAAAGATAGCCTGTTCCAGTGGATTTGATGTACGATGACATGTATTCACCACACGTTTTTCCAGATGCAGGTTTGAACGACACCATTTCGTAACCAGAGCAGCGGGCTTCAGCGTTAGCGAGGCCAGTTGCTAGAGCACCGTCAATAAAGTAGGTTAACGGAGACACCCGGTACATGAACATCCAAAACTTGGGCATGTTTTGGGGTGTAACCATGACACCGCAGAAAGAAAGAGACATCGTGAATAGAAGAGAAGCAGTCTGGCCTGCAGAGTCAGCGACTTCTGCACCAGCCACACAAAATTGAGCCATTGAACCTGTGAAAACATAGAATGCCGTACAGAAAAGCCAGAACAAGGCGCCTCTCTCAGCTAGTTGGCCAGCAAAAGACGCGTTTCTGTAGAAGCTGACGGGGTAGTAGTATAAGAAGAATCCAACTGTTCCTATGAAGATATTCCACGGTATTTCAACTGTAATTTGAGACAGAATAAATGCAACCCACGAGAATGTCCTAGATGGGCGCTCTCTAGCCTCGTAAAGATCCCTTTGTGCAACAAAGGTGGGCAAGTACTGTTGTAAAGATGGATTGAACACAACTGTAAACATGAAAATGGAAAGCATTTGGTTTTGCAGTCCCTGCATTGAACTGTCGGCTTTGAAAAATGTGAATCCAATGAAAAGCTGAGAGATAACAGTAAGAATGAACTTTGACCATAAATATGAAGGGGTTCTCCAATACTGTTGGAGCAGTCTCATCGTAACCAATTTGTATTGGTATAAGATAGATGTCGAAAACTCCCGGTGTTCCACGTCAGAATTGTCCACAGGCTTTTTACTTAGTTCTTTTTCCATCCAATCAAGCTCTTCCTGAACAGCTTTGTATTCCGCAGAACTTCTCCAGACCTCATGGTAATCTTGTTCAGCGTGAGATCCAGGTGCCGCACCGATAACTTCTAACATCCATTCAGCTGGGTTTGCACCAGGTGGGCAAGGATGGGATCCATGCTTTTCGAAATAGTCAATCATTGTTTGACATCCTTCACCCAAACCTCCAAAATACACAGTTCTGCCACCGCGCTGCAAGAAAAGGAGTCGATCAAACTCTTGCATTAATAGGGCAGATGGCTGATGAATGGTGCACAGAATAGCTTGGCCGTGATTAGCCAACCTTCTCATTAGCTGGCAAATGGACCAAGCTGTCTGAGAGTCTAGACCTGAAGTAGGTTCGTCCAAGAAAAGAAGTAATTTCGGTTTAGCAGCCAACTCCACACCAATAGTTAGTCTTTTACGTTGTTCCACATTTAAGCCTTCACCAGCCACACCGACGACAGCATCAGCATATTTTTCCATTTCCAAAATTTTAATGACCTCGTCGACGTATTTGTTTTTATCCTGGATTGAAACAGATGCGGGCTGGCGTAAGTATGCAGCAAATCTTAAAGACTCTCTAACGGTTGCTGTTTGCAAGTGTAGGTCTTGTTGCTGGCAATAACCGATAGAACGGGCAAAAGACGCATCGCGTAGATAGCCATTGATAAACATATCTCCTGTAATCGTCCCGGTAGTTACTCTGGAGGCTAAGCAGTCTAGAAGTGTAGTTTTTCCTGCACCCGATGCACCCATGAGAGCGGTTAGAGTACCTGGCTTTACCCAGCCGTCAACATGATCCAAAATTCTTCTGGTATCGCCTTTGATGGGCACATCATAACAAACATTTCTCCAATGGAAAATAGCCTCCGACTTGGACAGCTGTGCATTACCTAATGTAGAGTCCGAGCTACCAACTTCACTACTATCCTCCAGAAGCTTCTTTTCATTGGCAGAGTTTACTCCAACTGTATTTTCTATGTCAGCAAGACTTTTCTTCTGGTTCTTCAACTTTTTCATAGTTGAATGATTGAAAACCAAAACTTCACCACTTTGTTTAGCACTCTCATTCAATTCCGTAAGGGCTAGGTAAACACCCAGGAAAAAGATAGCGAAGCCCATTCCGATCCCAAACCCACGCCATTTGTGGGCATGATAATATCCATAACTTAAATTAATGTACCTTTCGCCATCCACAAAGTTCGAGCCTGCTTCTGCTCCAACCGCCGAGCATACTCTCTGGGCACCAGTGACGGTATCATACGCCGCGCCGCTAGGAACGAATCTGGAACATTCAAAGCGACGGTCGTGAAACTCGTTAACCATTAGTGATTCAAAGATGTAAGATAAGGGATTGATGTACCAAATCCACTTAGCCCAACCCAAGATCTTAGTCTTTGGGATAGCAAAGCCAGTGTAGATCGACATGGCTAACAATATCACGGACGATGGCACCATTGATTCAGCGTAGGTCTTAGTAGCAGATCCCAAACATCTAAAAATATGAGACATGACAAAGGTTGCCAACAAATTCATCATTAGGTAAAAAAAGAATGCACCGGCCTCTCTTTTGAAATTGCAGAGGAAGTATAGTGCAATGTTGAAAACAATGGAAGTGATGATTTTCGCAGGAATCTCTGAGATGATTGAGGCCAAAGCGTCGGCAGAAGGGTTGTAGAGTGAGTACCGCTTGTGCTTTTCTGAAATGGGCCTCGCTTCGTACAATGACAAGATTTCCAGCATACACGAAAAGGCGTTGAAAAGTACGGCAAAGAACAAAGCACCCGCGCGCGAGTAAAGACCGTCCGTAGTATCCTTTTTCAGAATTTTGTAAAACATAGAACCTAAGATGAAAGCCATTCCACCATTACCAACGACTTGAAAAATCGCGAGTCCCATGCTATTGCGGATTCTCATAAAGTTTCTTCTTAGTAAGTATTTCACTTGCATGCCATAACTGACGGTGTATGGAGAAGAGTTTCTCGCACGTTTAGATTGCTTAGCGGTGTGGGCTTCCCGCAATTGTCTCCGTTTTTCGTCTTGATCTTGATTGGTATAGGCATCAATTTCGGCAAGCAGACGTCTGTAGTTTTCAGAGTTTTTCCAGTACCTCTCCATTTCCACGGCTGTGGAAGGAACATTACTGATATCCTTGTTCACTATTCTTTCCGCAGGATTGGTGACAGCTGTGAGAAAATCGGCTGTAGTTTGTCTGCTGGGGCAGATGTAACCCATATCTTCGAAGTACTTTTTACCCTCAGTGGCAGGACCATAGAAAATTTGATAACCTTCATACAACACACACACCTTGTCAAAAAGGTCGTAGGCGTCTTGGGAGCATTGGTAGATGGCAATTGCAGCACATGAGCTTGTCATTTGAGCGCTGGTCCGCAGCGCTTTCACGAATTCAAGAGCCGTAGCGGAATCTAGGCCTCGGGTAGCATTGTCCCAACATTGAAATTTAGAGCCACAGATAGATACTTCTGCAATGGACACACGTTTACGCTCTCCACCTGAGACACCTCTGACCAACTCGTTACCCACCTTGGTGTTTCTGGTATGTAGAAGACCATAAGTGGCCATGCAGGCTTCGGTCACGTGCTTGGCGAAAGCTTCACGATCTACGCCCGGGACACGGTTAGTAGGTGTCGACAGAAGTGCAGCTGTGTTCAACGTTTCGAAAACTGTCAAGTGTGGGAAGTGTACATCAGCTTCGGCATTGTACACCACCTCACCTCTAAAATGCGCATTGATCTCCTTGGGAGTGAGACCGTCGTAAGAAATCACAGATCCTTTATCAATGTGAAATCCATGAGTGTTGGAAGAGATGGACTTTAGTAGCGTGGAACACCCGGAGCCAGGACGTCCTAGCACCACGAGGAGTTCACCAGGTTCGATCAACCCATCCATCGGCTTCAAAATATCAAAAGTGTCCTCTGGCCGCGCTTTGCGCGCGCAGCGGTAGGCCATCTCGGCCACCTTCATCGGCAGGTTGGCCACCGTGGACTGGTAAGTAACGTCGGTGGAGTTACCATACGCCCGCAGATTACTCCAGGAACAACTCAGAGAGTAAGGCTTGTAATGGTCGGGATCATTTTCCACGAGCTTGCTCAGGTTGCGCATCCACGCATATGAAGAGAACGACTCTGAGTTGGGATCCAGTTTCGCATTGTACCCATCGCCCTCTATACTCGAAAAGACCGGGTTCAGGGCTGGCCCGGACGCTTCCGACACACCTGTGCTGGTAGCTTTGGAAGCATTAGTCAGTGTGCGAGCTAGCTCGCGCACTTGCCGTTGTGTGGGCTCGTCAAAGCCCTCGTAAGCTTGTTGTTCGTCTGTAAACGACTCTCCCATTGAATTTCTGGCAGTAGGAATGCACTCCTTTGTCAACTCGAATCTATTAAATCAACTTCAAATTTCTTGCTCAACTTCAGATTTCTATGCAAAGTTTCCTTTGAGGTCAACAAACAACAGCTTCTAGTGTCTTAACCTAGCGTCTTAAAACGCTTAACTGTCTTCTCTTGACAACTCCGACCAACCTCTTTGCCATCGTCGAGCACTACTATACTTATACACTGCTGTTACTCCAGCCGTTCGCACCCTGCGCAATCCGCGGAATGACATCTACTGCGTAGCTCTCGGACGACCCTGGACGGGGCGCAATGCTTCTAACCCCCATTTTTTTCGACGTTCCGCGGAATGGCCTTAACGTGGAGTAAATCAACAAACCATATAGAGAAAAGAAAACTTCACAGAACTCACGCAGAGATCATTTCGCGAAACCGTACAATGATAGATTTGTAAACACAGTAGTGATGGGATATGCCAGGAAACGACAACATAAGACAGGGAACGAGATTAGCACGGCGTTGCAGTAGATGGAAAAACCTGTAAACAGTTTGTAAGCAAAATTATAGATGATTAGATACGTTGTTGACTTTTGACGGAACGAAGCGGATCATTTAGAGATGTAGGATTAAAATGGTGTATAATTTTGCTTCGGAGTTATTTCTATGGCTACTGGAAAGGTTTTGAATGACAAATGAAGAGAGATGACGAGAGATGAGAGTGATGAAGAAAGATGAGAGTGATAAAGAAAGATGAGCAAACTGAAATGAGAACCTGAGATGAGAACCTAAGATGAGCAAACTGAGATGAGCAAACTGAGATGATGAGACCAAGATAAGCAAACTGAGATGAGGAGACCAAGACGAGATCCTAAGATGAGCAGGTTACGGGCTTTTGCAGAATAGCTTTATTGGTATTGATTATGAAGAGATGATTATGTGGGCGATTATTTCAGAAGTTCGTTTATCTTCTATTAATTTCAGGCCACAGACTGGCACTGTTTTCCACATGAGTGCACTATTGATGACATTCAAGTCGAAAACCCAAGATAGACAACAACTAGATATGAATTGCGTTCCTCCAAGTCTAGAAAGGTGTTCCTTCGGTCTTCGTTCCTTTATTATTTACATTAGTCATTATACTAGGTGAGCCAGCTCAGACGTTTTCTACAAACGTGACGCCGGCCTTTTCGGAAATTGATGGGCTAGCGTTGTCTGTCTCCAGCCTTTCAGTAGGAATGAAACCCTTCGATTGACGTGCACTTGAACAGGTCTCGAAAAGCTGATCAATCTGCTCAAGCGTCAGACCTTTGGTCTCGTAGATGAAAAAGTAAACGAACAGGAAGCATAGGAAGGTGCAACCGCCCCAGATGAAAAATAGTTTAGATTGAAGGTTGGCATGTTCACTGTCAACGAGGTAGGGAGTCGCATAAACAATGGCAAAGTTGAACAGCCAGTTTGACGCGGCACAGACGGCAACAGACTTCGCTC
>JAKTSC010000105.1:0-10451 GCA_030580015.1 Lachancea waltii | reverse complement strand
TTTATGTTTTTGCGCCAAGTAACTTGGCCAGCAGCTTTGCAGAATTCTCCATAGTTGAGAATGCAACTCAAGATTCCGTCTACGCCATTTGTGACGCATACATCGGGGTTGAATGGTAATCCTGAGTTGATACTTTGATATATTCTGAACACTGCTTCTTCCTTCTTTTTGAAAATACCGTGCTCCAATGAATCTGCAATCAAATCCTTGACATCCTCAACATACACAAAAGGGTTAGTGCTCTTATCTAAGATCAATTCGTCCCATCTACGGTTTATCGAGTTTCTCGAGGCATCGGTGCTGACAAGCATAGCAGCTTCGCGGAACGTCTTATAACCACTTAGACCTCCACTTGGTCGGTTAACCCATGACGGATAGGCCTCGTAGTCCAAGTAAGTGTCCATAATTCGTGCAATTGCTCTCTTTTCGGACAAGGTTGGTTCCCGGGCACAAGATCCATCGTTGTCAGGAATAATGCCCTGTCGGTTTACACGTTGTAACAAATTTAAAATTTTCGTAATAAATGGCAAGAATCCTGCAACTTTGGTAACTTGATGGAACGGACCTTCCATATCTCCATTAATCGATTTGCCCTTTTTACTGGTCTTGTTACTGACCTTAAAATCTGATGTTGTCATCCAAGCATCAAATAATTCTTCGGAATCATCGGATTCCGCACGGAGAGATACTCCATCATCGTACGAGTTTTTGTCGACAACAGACTGCTCTTGATTTCCCTGAATCTTATTATGCTTGTTATCTTCATCGATAACAGTGGCTTCCTTAAACATGAAATTGGAATTAACAAACTTTCAATCGAAGATTCAGACTCGCCTCAATATGGTAGAACCACTGCTGAACAGGAAATCAACATGCTGTGGGTGCCCTACTGAAGTAGCGGACATTTAAGCGTTCACATTTAACCTGTGCAAAGGCAACAGCTATAATTACTATGGAAGGTGGCTGCCAGTCAACAGGTTTCAGTTTACTAAAGTATATGTTTTTTGAACTTGGCGGCTCGAATACTTCAACCGGGCGGGGTATACTCGTTACTGTAGGGATGATGTCAAGTAAACCTAAATGACACGTGGTAAGATATCACACACAAAGGACATCAATTTCACCCTTTTACTGCACATTCAAAAAATAAAATTGGACGAGACCGGAGTCGAACCGATGACCTCTTCCTGTCATAAGAATGCAAGGGAAGCGCGCTACCAACTGCGCTACACGCCCATTGTTGATGATTTTGAGGTAAGAAATTCTTACTCTAAACTGTAATCACATGGCCGAGTCAAGTTCTAGTTGATTGATATCGAACTCGGTGTGCGTACTCTTGAAGCGACTAGAGCAATTGCCTGAGCATTTATGAGTGGAGATGGAGTAAACTTCAATAATAAGTATAGAATGCTCAGATGGCACTTGAAATTTTTACACAAAGCCTCCAAGAGTATGGTCACAGGCTCCTTGAATTGAACCATCTGCACCAGGACATGTTGGAAGGCACTACGTAGTCCAAATGTTTGAATAAGAACTTCTCTGACGGCGGGCTCATGGTCATAATCTTGAGAAGAGAATCAACTACAAAATGATACTGTTCTCGTTTTCGATTGAGCGATAGTAGGTTTCAGCATAAATTGGCCCTACTTTGGTTCAAAAGCTTAAGAGGGAAACACAGGAGATGGAATCATAAAAAGAGGAGTGCATTATATACAATCTTAATTAAATATATGACAAGCGAAAGAATGATTGACCTAAGCAGAGAACAAGACCTCTGTATCGCAAAATGATAAAAATTAACCTGCAAGCAACAGGAGTCCCGCCAGTTTTCATGTTATCCACCATAAGACACCATTAATCATCAAGGTTTGAACGAGAAAAACATATCTGAAAATGATGGCTGTCTATAACTGTGGTCCAAAAACCCCTTTATGCAATACGACTCCTTCTCTCCTGGCCACCTTCATTGAAGTAATATGGAGCGCTGTAACGCTGCTCAAAGAAGACGACCATAAATTTCCATAATGCGCTTAAAGTAAGAAATTCAAGGCCACGAAAATATTCGTGGCTTTAACAAGGTGGTTACAGGACCCGGCAAAAGCCAAGCATACTTTTACCGTGTTTCTGCATGGCAATTTCGTTAGGGGGTCGAGTTTTTGATTGCTTGTGAACAGTGAAAAGCATCAAAGAATACCAAATAAGCTTGATAAATCCTAAGATGACATTGGCTACCCACAACACTTGTGTACTTGCATTGATTGATTGACTAAACTTGGTAAGCTTACTTAAATTCTGATATTTGTGTGTATGTGGTGCATGAAAAAATTATTGATTATGATCCCTGAAAACCGCATCATATCACAGAGTTGAGATTTTTGGTGAATGGCTGCTACAGTTGGTGGCGTTCTTTCCGGCGTCAATCCATTCCACTACAATGCGAGCTCACCCATAACTCTCTTCTTGATTCAAGTGTGCATTATTTTACTTCTTTCTAATGGTTTGCACCTTTTTTTGGCAAAGTTGAGGCAGCCCAAAGTCATCTCTGAGGTGATCGCAGGTGTCATCTTAGGACCCACAGCTTTGGGTCAGATCCCAAACTACACTAATACTCTCTTTCCTAAGGCATCGGTGACAGGCTTAAACCTTGTTGCCAATCTGGGGATCATCCTTTTTATGTTCTTCCTCGGCCTCGAGGTCGACGTTCATTTCATTAAAAACCATGCGAGAACAGCTTTTACTGTGGGATTAGCGACACTTGCTATACCATTTGGCTTTGGCTGTCTGTTCTCCATCCCACTGTTCAATACTTATATGAAGGGCCATGATATCAAGTTTACTGTTTTCATGGTGTTTATTGCCGTTTCACTGTCCGTGACGGCCTTTCCAGTACTATGCCGTATACTTGCAGAACTGAGATTACTTAGAGAGCGAGTTGGTGTCGTGGTACTGGCAGCTGGGACAATTAACGATGTGATCGGTTGGATTCTTTTGGCCCTCTGTATTATTCTCTCAAACTCGCAGTCAAAACCCGTCAATGTGGTTTACATCTTACTCTGTACGCTGGGCTGGTTTCTTGTGTATGCATATCCCGTTAGTTACGCGCTGAGATGGACTTTACTCCGTACCCACGAATTTGAACGCAGTAAACCATCAACCAGAAGCACCTTGTTGATACTAGTTTTGACAATTGTTAGCGCATACTTTACAGACATTATTGGAGTACATCCCATTTTTGGTGCTTTCATGGCAGGATTAATTGTTCCGCGTGACAACAATTACGTGGTAAAGTTAGCCGACCGCATGGAAGATCTTCCAAATATCATAATGATTCCAATTTATTTCACTATCGCAGGTCTCAATGTTGATCTCACTAAACTTAATTCAGGCAGAGACTGGGGCTTCACATTTGCTAGTATTGGGATAGCAGTTTCCACAAAATTGCTGTCTGGTTTCTTAATGTCAAAGCTTAACGGTCTTTTTTGGAGAGAATCCCTTGCCGTCGGCGTGTTAATGTCATGCAAAGGTATTGTGGAGATTGTGGTATTGACCACGGGGTTGAATGCCGGAATTATCTCTACGAAGGTCTACTCGATGTTCATTTTCATGGCATTAATATCAACATTCATAACCACACCGTTAACAATATGGATTTTCCCGGCTTCTTATCGAGAAGAGCTAACATCTTACCTGAAGAGCACTGAGGATGATTCGCAGCAGAAAAAATCAGATATTGATGATGGCTCCTCCACCTCATTGAGCGACATTGAGAGCTATCGTACCGACCGAATTGTCACAGTACTTAACAAACCTGAGTCAGTTTTCTTCACTATATCGCTACTGAACTATCTTGTCAATGGGCATAAGTTTGCACAGGGCAGGAGAGCTACTCTTGAGCTAGACGCGCACTCAAACATGGCGCTTTCGAATGACACCGCTAGGGATCATTCACACGTGAACGAAGTTGCTGAAGATGGATGTTCTGGAAAAAGTGTGACCTGTGACACTATGAATCAGACTATGCAACTAACGACAATATACTTCAGGCTTCTAACAGACAGAACAACAGATTTGCTTCAGAACCTGCCATCTGCTGATTACCGCCGGTTAACAACAGACTATTCAGGTGATTCTTGTTTGGAAATTTTGAATCTGTTCTCAGAGCTAGTCAATGTTCCGCACTCTGGTGATTTGGTTTTCTCCCTATTAGGAGACAAAAACTCACACATAAATGAAATACCAATTGGAAGCACCGACTTACTTTTGTTCCCTATTAATGGAATCAGCGCAATGCCAAGTGAGAGATTCAAAGATTGTCTAGCACACATGCTCGCGCAAAATGAGCTCGAAGAAAACTTTTTTCAGTTTGTGGCCTCAAATACTCGGTCAAATATGGCCTTTTTGATCTCTAATGCAAAGCTAAAGACAAGTATGAATACACCTAAACGGACGCGTTTCTACTTTCTACTTCCAGACAGGTTTCTGACCACCTCAGACTACCTTACTCTGCATCTGCTGTTGCTAATACTTTTTGCAATTTCAGACGCACCTTCTAACGGGTCCCGTTTGATGATTTATGTGAACAAGTGTAATACCGATTTTGTAACGCACTTTTTTTCGCATTATAAAGTTGCCAGGGGGCGGGTTGAAATTATTTCCATCGATTTTCAGGAGCAGAGATCTACTCATGAGGATTTACCATCCGACTCTGGTTTCATAGATATTATGTTGGAAAAAATTGTCGAAAACGATGACTCAAAACTTGAGAGCAGCCTTGTCTTAATCGCAGATGCGTCATTTTCCCAGGTCAAATCTTTCAATCATGAAGTTGAAGTTGCCATTATGAGAAGCTTCACGAGACGTTTTGACCTTCTCGTATGTCATAACGGGCAAGAGTGAGGAACTTCTACGATATCGTACCTGTCCAACGGGCTAAGCCGGATCGAAGGAATGCATTTCCGGTTGCAAAACCAGGTAGGCATCAACTGGTAAACAGTCAATGGTTTCGATCCTAAATAGGTTAACGACTTGGTGATATAGGGTTGATACCAGGTGAGGTACTATCCGACGTCAACTCGTTGCTGAATACATGCCTATACTATGTCATAGCATATTGCTTCCATTCTTAGATATAGACAAGAGGGCAAGAAGACCAGAAATTCAGAATTGGAGTTCTGTATTGACAACCCTTCAGAAGCAATCAGGATTGCCTAGCCCGAGTTTCTAGTCAATTAACCCAAAACTGAGAAGCTGTCTCTACGGAGCAATATTCTCCTCGTCTTTGCACTACTCAAGCTCTTGAGGTCTTCACACATTACTATTCCGGTGATAAAGAGGTTCTTTCCATTTCACGGGAGTGGAATTTGATGTATATTATTGATATGGCCAAGGGAAAGAAATTTGGATAGATAAGACTCTGAGAAAATATCACAGCTTAATTGTCTTGGTTACGGCCTCTGCATTCAGCTGTCAGCTTTATATGTTTCCCATTCTTCTCGAAGTTTGATCTCTTTCGTCAATGACGGGTGGACTGCTTGTATCTGGCGCTTGTCTTTTCAAGGAATTTGAATACCTTAGGGCTTTTTCCATTCCAGATCTGAGTTTTGTACAAAGAGGCACTGGCTTCTTTTGGTACCAGTTCGCCTTTAATGTAAAACTGTACCTGATAATGGTGTTCTCCCTCTTCCTTTGTAGAAAGTCCATTAGAACAATCGGAATTTGATCTGAGACCTAAGGGTGCAATAAAGAATGCGTCGCTGTTCCTGAAGAAGTCAAAGTATCCCTCAACCTTAAAACTTGATGAGAGAACGGCTTTAAAAGTGATAAAATTCACCTCCGCGGGCAATTTCGACTAATCCATGATGAAATTGAAATTGAAAGAGTCTCCCGAAGGCAGTTTCATGTTCTTTGTTTGTCCTTGGGGACATAACTCGTATTAATCTTTGAAAGTGAAGTAGAAAAACACCACTTTTGGTAGTTGGTTGAAGCCATCATTCTGCAATTTGCCATTTAGGTATTTGGACATGGAGTAGCAGCCCACAAAATACTACAGTAAGTGTTTTGTTTCAGTTGGAAGGGCAGTGTGAGACATTACTTTCAAGACCGCTATACATGTCCTTTGAAAAAAACCTGCAAATTTGTAGCCCCATTAAAATTACTGTCGTGGTTTTTCGAATACGTTTTCACTTGCGTCCATTGGAAGGCCCACATAATCTCAGACGCTGTTGGAAACAGGGGCAGTCCAGCGTCTGTCGAGGAGGATCTGGGAAGCAAAGATTTCTTCATCTTTCTAGCAAGCTCAGAAATGCGTTTTAAGCCCTCTTTGGACCTCTCATCTTTTTCTTAACTGTTTACCTGAGTCCTGGAATGAGATGATTAAGATATGGCTCGCACATCAAATGTGGTTAAAGCATTCAGTTTTCCAGAAATTTTTTTGGTCTATTAGACCGCATGAGGTTGTAGTGAATATATGAGTGCATGGAAGCATCATTTTTGGCATCATCAGAGGTGACAGAATTTACCTTCCATGTTATTTCGAATCTCGCGAAAATTTTCGCGCCTTAACTAAACAAATTTTCCCGACGAAGCCCAAAGAAATGGCTGTTGAAGAGCTGCTGATGATTATTGAGAAGCACTCGTGCTCTGTCAGCATTCCATATTCTTTGAAATTGTTCGATTGGGCCCAAACGACGCTGAAGCACCCAGATAAGATTGACCGTTGCCAGCAGACCAAATAGCTGCTTTCAGATCAACGAGATCGCTGTTCTTCATGGCCGCAATCAACATTTTGTCAGACCATTATAAATAAATGACTATTTCTAAATTACTCTAGTTTGTGATTGAACAAAAGATGTAATTGAACAGCTTTACTTGCCTACTTCGAGCTGTAGCATCGGCAAACAAAAATTTAAGAGCTTTTCAGTTAAGAACGCAATGACCATGAAACTGCCCGGGCTTGAGGTTGCTAAGGATAGCTTGAGGTTGCTAAGGATAGCTTTAGGCAAAGAAAGAGACCTGAATCTCTGGCCTAAAGAATCAAATGATCTGTTTTTTCTACTTCAAGGACCGCTAGGATCCAAAGTGAATAAGATTAATGCATTTGACAAGTTTTGACAGATTTTCAATGGTTTACTTTCTTCAAAATCCCCCCGCAATTAATGCAAGTGGCTGTCTTGAAACCACTTGCTTCTAAAAATTTGAATTGATTGCGAAGCTCTGATCTTTCCATTTAGCGTGTCCTTTCTATGCTGCCCTCTTATGTGGGATCTTCATAAAGGCAGTCTTCAACACTTGAGAATTCCTGGATCACAGTATCTCCTTCAAGCTTGAAAGTACGGTCAATATTAATCTCTGCCTCCGTGGGCTGTGTGTTCATTTGTATGAATATCCTTTGATTGAGTGCTATGACAGCATGTTTAAATAATAAATAACTGTTCTTTAGCCGTTGCCACCTAAATATTTTTGAGATTTACGCGCCGAAGGTACTTTTCAGGTTACGCACGGTGGAGGAAGGTATTTCGGTGTCCCTGAGGGTTATCACAGCTAAAAATTGTATAAAAATATCTGTAGTCGTGATGGCGTTGGTCTGGACGTCGAGGTAGAACCAAACATCGATGAAAGCTCAGCTCCTGATGTGGAAAATACTTACTTTTTTCCTTAGTGCTTGCCTCTGCGTAAGCGCAGACAGCGGCCCAAATAACCCTGTTAAAACCAAAAAATATGTGGACTGGCCAGTGTTGGCCGTAGTGTCATGCTCAATTGGGTTGAATAATATCAACTGGGGTTACAATGGGACATTCGGCGGCACATCCAAAGGGTACAAAGCCATTTGTAATTACGAGCCTGCATTCCAGAGTATGGTTTACTGCGTGAACGATCTATTCGAGGGATGGGGCAAGTCACAAAAGGAGATGACAGCCAGCACTGTCAAGTTGAGTTTGGTGTGTATTGACTACGCAGGCAAAAATCCTATCAACATCACAAGGGAGAGTATATTAGAAGCGCTCATCAATGGAACTTCCATAATTAAAAGTATTTACAATGCCTCGCTCCCACAGTATTCTCCGGTTTATGCAAACTTTACAAAGGCTAGGGATTACGCAAAGGCTTATCACGGGCTTTGGTACAACCGGGATTTGAGTAATATTTATGGTGGTGCGATCTGCGGTTACTTTCTTGGCGTTTGTGTAATTGCAGCTATTTCTAACCTATTGAGGAAAACAGATTTGCAGAAGCCGTTGCTCAAGAACAAATACTGGAACTACTTTAGGTCATATTTAACGCTACCTGCATTATTCCAACGTCACGCAGAGGAATTCAGATACTTTAAAGTCATCTCAGGTCTAGTTCCTACAAGAATGGAAACTGTTGTTGTTGTTGGATACTTTGTTCTTCATGCTGTTCTTATTTCTGTGAATCTGGGAATTTACGCCGACAACGTACTTTTCAATCCACTGAGTGTTATGATAGCGAAATACGTTGGCGACCGCACAGGTATAATGGCTTTTGCCCACTTACCACTAATTGTTCTTTTCGCCACTAGAAATAATATTTTGTTGTGGTTCACTGGTCTCGAGTATACCACTTTTATGGTTTTCCACAAATGGGTCTCCCGTGTAATGTTCCTCGATGCGGTAATCCATAGCGCCGCATACACCCACTATGTGATTTTGAAAGACATCTGGAAGGACATGCATGTGTATATTCCTTGGAAATTTGGAGTAGCAGGAACAATTTTCTCAAGTCTCATGGTTTTGTTCGCAATACGCTTGCTGAGGAAGAAATACTATGAGACGTTTCTGTATACTCACATCATATTCGGTGCCCTGTTTTTTTACAGTTGTTGGGAACACGCTTGCCAACGTGGTTGGGTGGAATGGATATACGCTGCAATAGCAATCTGGGCAGTCGATAGATTGGTGAGAGTCGCAAGGCTATTCGTGTTTGGGTTTCCTAAAGGTAACTTTGAGCTTCTAGACGATGATCTTATAAGATTGACAGTTCCTAAGTCCTCTAAGATTTGGAGTGCAAAGCCCGGGCAGTACGCTTATATTTATTTCTTGCATCCAATATACTTTTGGCAGTCACATCCTTTCAGTGTGATGGATTCTTTAATCAATGAAAACGAAGTGGTGCTGGTGTTCAAGCCTAAGGACGGCCTCACTCGTTTCGTACAAAACAGAGTAAAGGCAACTGGTGGCCAAATGAAAATGCGTGTCTCGCTTGAGGGACCTTACGGAATCCACTCATCCTTGAACCACTACGAGAGTATTCTTTTGCTGGTTGGTGGCGCTGGTTTACCAGGTCCACTTGGCTACGCAATTAAGCTTGCAGAGAAAAAATTGGAAAACAGAAAGAATAAAATGAAACTCGTAATCTCAATGAGAGGAGAAACAATATTGAATGCCTTTAAAGAAGAGTTAAAGAAGCTAAATGATCTTGGAGTGGATGTGGAATTGTATGATACTAGCCTAATCGTAGCCGGCCCAAATTCTAGCCGTCAAAGCTCCGAAAATTTTGCAGAAAACAAGGAAGATGAGAAGATCAATGAATCCGCACAATCACTGGAAGAAAGCAATCTACTATCACTTGTGAACCATGGGAGGCCAAAGTTGGATAGTATTATCAAGGAGACAGTTGAAAATTCCTCTAGTACATGTATCTTCTGCTGTGGTCCTCCTCCAATGGTGGATACGGTGAGAGAGCTCACTGCATGCTATGTGAGAAAGTATCCACAAAAGCCCCTTGAATATTTCGAGAACTACCAAAACTGGTAATTCATTACTGTTTTTCACTCTGGAATATTAATAACATATTGATAGAACAGAAAGCGACCGATTTGATCTCAAATCTGAAAGCAGATCAAGGGTTGACATCTTTTTCAAATTTTATAGAATTTTTATAGAACATTTTGCGCCCGCCACGTACCGGGCGTTTACTTTAACTTATAGAAGCCCAATTAAAATGTAACTTCAATAATTTTGCTCATGTAGTTGGTTCATCTATCATAAAACTATTCAGAATAAGGTTCGATACGATTACCAGCCAGACAACAGCCTAATACCACATAGCTATTGTTTCTGGGATACATAGACAAAAGATCTCTATAAACTTATTCTAAGGTTTTAAGCCTGTCATTAAACAGATTAGCATTGAAGTGCGCCAGGACTGCCAAAGAACACAACACTATGAGCGATGAAATGAAGGAAAGAGAGCTCTAAATAAAACAAACTTATGCTCTCATCAGATACTGACTTTTAAACTATTTAATATATTCTACGTTCTTTCATTACTAGATGCAAATTAGTTTCTGGTTCATCCAAAATCGCAATGTTCTCCAATGGATTGGCTTTCATCATCAGAAAATGTCAAAATGTCAGAACTAGACCGCCTGTCAATGTGTGATAGTACAAATTGCATAATGTCAGATTAGTACGAAATGATAATTGATGTCT
>JAKTSC010000104.1:0-11110 GCA_030580015.1 Lachancea waltii | reverse complement strand
CACGGTGGCGGCCAAGGCGGTGGCCACGGTGGCGGCTGTCATTGATACATTTCTACAAAGATCTCGACTCAGTGTGAACCTTGAAGTACTACATATAAAACTCCCATGATTTTAGCGTCATACCCTGGGAATGTAGTTTGACAAATTTTGGGCAACTACAACTTTGAATCACTATAGAATTGTACTGCCCCATTTCAAGGAACAATTATACCTAAAAATATATGCCATAATAATTTTCTAATAGCTTCTAGTGATTAAAGTGGGATGATGAGAAAGGAGACTCATCATAAATCCATGAAAATTGTTCGTACAAGTAATAGACATTCTGTTAACCCAGTGGCATGGTCATAAAACCTGCCAAAGCCCTAACTTAATTAACTGCCACACTCAGAGCTTCTACGGCAGTATCCGATTTTGATCAATTTTGATGCATCTACAACGTACACATGACATTCTAACGTCAGAATTCTTCAATTAAAATTAGAACGTCCTCCCTGACAACTCATTACACCCAACTCCCTAGCAACAGGAAAGGAAGCCGCAGAAAATGACACAATGCTGACTCATAAACTCCGAAGAACAATCATTAGTCATCTTTAATCGGTATATTTAATAACCTTATTTCCTTTTGCAGCACCATTGACGTTCAAGCAGCCTGGGGCTTCAGCATTTACAATACAAAAGAAGCTTAAAATGACCAACTACGAGCCATGTCACAGATTTAAACTCGTGGAAGGCATTCGTATGCACTATGTCGTCACTGGGCAGAGAGAGGTTAAAAATGAGATGGTACCAGCAATCGTTCTACTTGCGGGCTTTCCAGAAAGCTGGTACGCATGGCGCAATGTCATCCCGTTGCTTGCTGAGTCTTACTGGGTGATTGCAGTTGATCTACCAGGCCAGGGAGATTCTGATAAACCTGGTGATGGTTACGACACCCAGACACTTGCTAACAAACTTCATATTTTGATACAGTCCCTCGGACTTTCACGTTATTTCTTGGCAGCACATGACGTAGGCGCTTGGGTTGCCTTCCCCTACTCGCTGTTGTTTGGTGAGGAAATCGAGCGTATGGCGCTATTAGACGCAGGAATACCAGGGGTGACGCTACCCGAAATGCTTCCCATTAATCCTGATTACGCATGGCGCACTTGGCATTTTCCATTCCATGCTCTACCAGATTTGCCCGAACTTCTGATAAGTGGTAAGGAGCGCGCTTACTTGGAGTGGTTTTTGCGCCGTAAAGCAGCCAACCCAACCATCTTTAGTGAAGAAACTATAAGCGAATACGAACGGATACTGATGCAACCTGGAGCACTACGTGCTGGTTTAGCATATTATAGAGCCTACGTCAAGTCAGCCCAGCAGAACCAAGCTCTACTAAGTACTGGAAGTCGCGCGCCCGATATTCTGGGAGTATCATCGGACCAAGGTTCAATTCCCAGCATGGCAGTATCACTGCAGGCATATTCATCTAAAGTTGAAGGAGCCAAGATCGAAGACTGCGGACACTATATCCCCGAAGAGCAGCCCTTAAAGCTCGCGGGTCACTTAAGAGCTTTTTTTAGCCCAGAAATCACTGATCCGTTTACCTTTTCCTGTTAGGGAGATGGAGTAGGTGTGAGAAGTGTCGTGAAAGTATTGTGAAAGTATGTTCAAATTATTTGAGTATTAGTTGAATGAGTGATCAATTTCCAATATGTCGAATGCATTAAAATCATTTGGGGAACACTGCCAAATCTGCACATAGCTGATTGCCGTCTAGAAAATTCACCGTCATAGCACCCCATAAATAGGGCAGCGCTCGTTTATTTCTTGATTGGTGTGAGTTCAAGGCTAGTTATTGTTGGAAGGATGAATTTCTCAGGAGCCCAACGATTTTGATTTCGAGCCAATTTTTCTCCGTGCTAGAGCTTCGAATAGAATACCTGCTGTCTCTATTGCTTTGGCCTTATGACAAGATCCAACAGATGATCGACAGCTCGGGCTATCGATGCTCACATGCCTGCAGCATTCCACTAGTCATCGAACAATATTACACCACAGAGAATTCGAAGTCGTCGTAACTCCGAGAAAAGCACAAATCCAGGTGTCAGTGAAAGACATTCAATGAAGTAGTGCTCTACAGCTCTAAGATATCGAGCCAATAATGAGCCCAATTATTGAACTATAAGTGTCAAATAGAGCCGCTATCATTTTCCCTTGACCATTCACGATGAGAACAGCACCATACCTCCACCGAGTAGCAAAAGTCCTCCCTCCCAAAAATCAGTGGAGAGTCTCAGCCAACTCTATCCTAAGAACCATGACGCAACCTTGGCAATCGCCTATCAACATTACTGCGAGCATGTTCTCCAGCGGAAGCTAAAAAGGACGACACTGATATCGTCCGGCATCGGCTGTTGCAAGCCGAAAAAAGCTGACCTAAAGACACTCCTACAACTGCATAAATTCAAATTGCTAGTTCATGATAAGATACCGAACCCTTAAGCCACTGTCGTCCGAGCTTTGCATCGTCCATTGTTCCCGTCGCTTCCGTTACTTCCGTCGATAACTGGTCTTCCTGTCGTTTACCGTTACGTGGAAAAACGATGTGTGGCAAAACTCCAATCAGTGCGTAATCAGTACTATCTGTTGAACGGATGACAAAGGCCCTTGATACTTGTCAAAGCGACGTATATAAACAGACATTAATTATATCGTGTGGCGATAGCTCTTGCAATGCGATAATCCAGCAGAAGCAATGTCATCCGCCCTTGACGTAAATGAAAGAAACAACAAAAAACTAGAAGATCTGGTTATCCCTTGGCGGCTAAAGCCGCTGCAAAAATACTGTATCGAAAACACGAGTTTGATAGATGTCGTTGAGGGATCCACCAAGTCTGGAGCGTATATCTTCATCGAGCAAGGTAAAATCTCCAAGATCGAGTTTAGCAAAGGACAATCAATTGATGTTGACGGTGACGAGTATCAGATTATTGATGGTACTGGAAAGTTCGTAACACCAGGTTTGATTGACAACCATGTGCATATGGCATCAGTTACAGGCGAGTTGGATTTGGGCAAACTTATGACAATGCCTAAATCTGTTGCGTTGCTTAGAGTAAGATACACAATGGAAGCGTCATTGGCCAGAGGATTCACGACGGTCAGAGATTGCGGAGGCATTGAGGGGTTCTTCAAAACAGCAGTAAATGATGGATCAATAGTTGGTCCTAGGTTGATCACTTGCGGTCATGCAATCTCCCAAACAGGTGGTCATGGCGACTTGAGACCCGGAAGTCTACCGGCAAGCGCGTTTGAAAGCTGCTCTTGTCATTACGGTCAAGTAGGAGTAATCGCTGACGGCGTAGGGGAGTGTTACAGAGCCGCCAGGGAAGAGTTTCGCAGAGGCGCCGACTTTATTAAAATGATGGCAGGGGGTGGTGTAGCATCACCGACTGACAAAATCACAAACTTGCAGTTCTGCCACGATGAAATCAAGGCTCTAGTTGAGGTAGCTGGCACATACCACACATATGTCACTGCACATGCGTATACTCCTGAAGCCATTCAGACCTGCATCAAAATTGGTGTTAAGGGAATCGAGCATGGCAATCTGCTGGACGAGGAGACTGCAGAGCTGATGGCGGAGCTGGGGTGCTACCTGACTCCAACTCTGGTTACGTATAAGATCATGGCCTCGGACCAATTTGGGAACTTCTTGGGCCCGGTCAATAAACAAAAGAATGCCGAGGTACTTAACCAGGGAATCGAAGCATTAAGAATTGCCCAAAATAAGGGTGTA
The DNA here is from genome assembly GCA_030580015.1 of Lachancea waltii. Lineage (NCBI taxonomy): Eukaryota > Fungi > Ascomycota > Saccharomycetes > Saccharomycetales > Saccharomycetaceae > Lachancea > Lachancea waltii. Next base: position 7,323 of record JAKTSC010000104.1, on the reverse strand, counting down.
AAGATTTGCTACGGCTCTGATTTGCTAGGTCCGTTAGCTGGCTATCAAACTCAAGAGTTTTTTATCAGAGGTAAAGTACAAACCGCTCAAGAAGTCTTGCTATCTGCTACGGTGACGCCAGCAGAGATGAACGGTTTGAGTGACAAGCTTGGTCAAATAAAACCAGGGTTTATTGCAGATCTGTTAATGATGAATTCCAATCCATTGGAGGACATTGCTGTTTTGGATGAGCCCGAGACGAACCTTGTTCTGGTGATGAAGGAGGGTAGAATATATTAGGGAGGTCATGCCTTTCGATGCTGCAGAACCGGTCAGTTTAGCGAGAATTCTTGCACAGCGAATGTTCTGTGCTTGGTAAGTTTGTTTGAAATTGGACAGAGCTGATTACCGTTCTATGAAAGGTGGTGCGTCATCGGCATCTCAATTTGCAGGCCATTGGTGCTTTCTCAGGCGGCTCCATTGTTTTGGTAAAGTGATCAAGTCACATCACAATGAAATTTTCTCCATCTGAGTACTTCTTTAGTCAAACCCGCTCGCCATGGTGTTTGCTTAGCTGGAGTTGCGAATATTTCAACCACCTCTAAAAGCTCAATGGGAGTCTTGAAGGATATGAACAGTTGTCATTTGGCGCTAATACCGGCTCTCTCCTCTTTCTTTCAACATTGAGGCAAGGTACCGGAAAATAATCACAATTCTGGACAGATACTCATGCGATTAGGCGACTAATTCCTTTATTTGTAAGAGCCCCTTTCTTTATCTCTAGATATAGATTTCAAATATTAATATTCGTATTGAAATTAATCTGAGGTGCTGCGAAAGCCCGAGTATTTAGCATTCAAAGCTCTGACCTTGGAGGGATCATTTGAAAAGCTACGCAGGGTTACAAACGGGCGCTTTAACTAGAGTAGCACATGAAGCGCGAGTTGAAGATCAAAGCGAGTAGTAGGAGTTAAGTTTCTGAGGATACCCGAAGCCCAACAAGCTGGAGCAGCAGCTAAACATCTGGAAACCACTGTGAGGAGTTTCTGTGATCTACTGTCTGACAATCGCACCATCTGCAGTAAACATCTCCTTTAGGGCGTTCCGTAGTTTACAGTTGGCTCGTGGTGACTCGTCGGTGACCACAACTTGGCCAGCAAGAACGCAACATTCAATAATAGACATCCCTGACAAACAAGAATATCATGCTTCGATTTTAGAACCCAGAACCTCGAGGAACTGACTCATCCAAGCCGGATGCGCTGGCCAAGCCGGAGCTGTCACCAGCTTGCCATCTGTTACAGCACCATCAATTGCAATAGCCTGGTACTGCGCACCAGCCACCATCATTTCAGCACGGCAGGCTGGATAGGCAGAAACCTTTCTACCAGAAATAACATTGGCTGCTGCTAAAAGCTGTGGACCATGACAGATGGCAGCAATTGGTTTGTTCGCATCCGCAAATGCACGGACTAGATCGAGAACGCTTTCATTGGTTCCGAGATGTTCTGGTGCCCGCCCGCCTGGAATGACCAAGGCGTCGTAATCATCAGCTTGAACATCAGCGTAGGTGGCATTGAGTGTGAAATTGTGACCAGGTTTTTCGGTATAAGTCTGGTGGCCCTCAAAATCGTGAATGGCAGTAGCGACTTTCTCACCAGCTTTCTTACCAGGTGAAACAACATCCACCTTATGTCCAACCATAACCAGAATCTGAAATGGAACCATAATTTCGTAATCCTCAACGAAGTCACCCGCGATTATAAGAATGTGTTTAACGGTCATTGTGTCGATGATGGGTTTAGAACAAAAAGATGTGTAAATGAGGGATACTTCAAGGTGTTTTTATATAATTGGAAGACATACGACGATCAGGCCATGGCCAAGTATTGGCGATTCCACTAAACGCATAAACGAAAAATATGCAATGGAAGTCAGATCATCTGACGATGCGATAATGTTATACGATTACGGTTAGATAACTTACTAACTAGTTGAACATTATACTGGCAATGGCCCAGGAATAGTACGTTTTGAGGCGAATGTGAGTCTTTGGTTGAAGCTTGCAAATCTCAGTAGGTTATTTTCAGGATACAGTAATCTGCTAAAATCTTAGATGATGATTGTAAATATCTCGAAGCTCAGTCCTGGGTGCACCTATGACGCGAATCATCAATGTAAAATAGGGTCAGCCGCATTATCTTTTAGCCATACGTCCGTGCACATTTTGTCAATTTCAGTGGTATACACCAGCTAGAGATCATTCGTACCAGTGAGTTAATATGCAATTTGAAATGTTCTAGATCTGACTATAACATGCGTCTTTTTATATGGTCAATAATAGAGCTCTACAATCTACTGTATTAATATGATCTCATGTAAGCAACCTCAGATTCATTCCATGTATGAACATCTATCAAGCCAGAAACTACTTTTCTTGCTGGGAACAGTTTTAAGTCGAATCCTGTGAGACGCTCAGGCACGTCAATTGACGATAGCGGCGATAGCTGCGATTTTACTGGGTGAAATAGGAGCAATTTTTTGAAGAAGTCCTTGATACTGGGTTTATTTCTATGCCACAGACTCCAGCAAGAACGCTGTTACAGATCATCAGATTATGAAATTGGTGAGCAACACTCCATTGTGGCAAACGGGAAAAAGTAGCACCTGATACTGAGATCTAGAAACGTTTCGTTGTGTCACCTAACCATTTGTACTTTCTTTGGGCTAATTTTCAACACTAGTTCGTGATGCAGACTGCCGCAACTCCTAATTGAAACTCGACATATTCCCATACAGTCGTCTATGTACCATGAGAAATCCCGAACAAAATAATCAGGATCAGTGTTTTTTGTACGGGTAAATATTTTCATCATCGCATGAATATTCTTTGAGCGCACACCGCTTTTGGTTTTCTCCTGCTTCTGATGCTTGATATCATTTTCAAAAGAGTGGCGTTCTCAGTAAACTGTCCTATCGAGCTGAATGTGGGTTGTTTTCCGCTAGGCAGCCGGATTTGCGGACTAGGTCCTCGATAAAGAGATCGAAGAACCATTTTTTGAACGATGGTAGTACGTGAGTTCCTAATTTCCCGAGTTCAGGATCTAAGATCTGACCTTGATGGAAGACTTTGACTGCGATATATTGTTTCAAGACGTGACTTACGCTTACAATGTTATAAAGACGTAAATGTTGATATAAATGTCCATCATATCTGTGCCACTATCGCCTGATCTAGAATTTTACGTATGTGAGACTCTTTCGTGCGTTCTAGTTGCATTCTCCGTTGTAATTACGACTCATTGTCATGCCATATCATTTCATACAGATTTGTCATTATTCAATCTGGCACTACCACACATCAGTATGCACTTCGTAGTCCCTACAAATTCCTTTTCCAGGGAGGCGAAATGTTAATGCGCACGACAGCCCCGGTAAGATGCGCCATGCTTACGAATCGAAAGTCCCAAAGACTTATAATACTTGAATTTGATATTTGGTGTTCTCTTATCCCCAAAAAGTCCAGGACAAAATCCAGTTCCAAGAGGACAAAGCCATTAAACTTTGAATCCAGTTCCTTAAGTTAGTACTATTACATCAGATAGTAAAATATGATTACAATAGTTACTCGTACTTTTTCAAAATTCCTATATTGTCTACATGGTAAATAGAATCTGAAAAGAAAAGTAACGCAGGACTATGAAAATCTCGAAAGTTTTCCGTAGCCTACCCGAATCATGGAAATTCAGCAGGAAACCGGAAGGATCTAAGTAGACACGTCTTTGATTACAGACATATTCGGTTTGCGACTTTTCTAAGATCGTCTAATGGTGCCTGCCCATAACATAGATTAAACTTGCAGCTCGACAATCGTATCGAAGATGCAGCCTCGGAACCAACGAGATAAGGGTAGTCGTACGTGGAGAAGAATTTAAAACCGTCCTCTATCCTAATGAAGATGGATGAAAGTCAATTGGATTTGTTTAAGTTTTGTTTTTGTCAGATGTAGAGCAGTCGATGGGTGATAATACAAATTGCATAATGACGCGTCAATACATGCGATCTATAACTGGCCGACATCAGTGAGATAAGAGATAGATGAAAACTTGAAAGATACAAGGCCGAGGGCTGGAAGTATATGGCTGTGGCGGATTAAATGACAATGAATTCCTCCATGAGTTGTGAAGTCATCGTCATTTCTTTTTACGGTGTTGTTAAAGAAGATGGCACCGCTACTCGTCGAAAGTCCCCATTACGACAGTACCGGTGTTACCAAAATTTTGCATTGGTCCTTCGTGACGCTTGTTTGTATTCCTTCTGAGAGAGCAAGCAGCCGCCCATAAGAGTTCCTAAAATGAGGTTACGTGTTTGACAAGCAGCCTATTCCCTCTGGAACTAGAGACTTTTGGACTGTTTTCACATCCTAAAGCAAGGAAGTTTATTTTTCATGTGCGGCTCTATTATCTTCGCCCGGGCCGAAAACAAGTGGGATTATTGACGTAAAAAAATCTGCTGCATAGGAAAGTCGTTATTTGAAAGAACCTGCAGCCTGCTTCATAGCTATGCTTTCTTTTTCATATGCTCCGAAGTGATGTTATGTCATTGACAGTAGTGATTTTCCTGTTTTTCATGCACCATTTCGTAGTATCACTTATCTGAGATAAATTATATCGCTATCAACGGCTGAGCACTTAGGACGAAAAAGGTGAATCCAATGATTCGGTGATTTGTTTATCCAGTAACGTTAAACGGGACTGGGTTCGAAGACGCAATGGACAATGAAGGTGATCATATGGGTTCGTTAGCTAACTGAGTTGTATGTAGACTCTGGATTCGGCCCTTGAATTAGTCTCTATAGTGCATAGTTCTTCGAAACGTTGCTCAAGTTCCAGATGGAATTGTTATGACTTGGTCAAGTCCGGGTTCTGGCCTCAGGTCAAAAATTGAAGCTGTCAATTGCTAATACCATAATAAGTTACAAGGTGGGCTGCAGAGCACGAGAGAATCGAGTACCTGGCGCTTTTCATGAATTGATATCATGTAGATTCTAGATGGATACACCGCTCTAAACCACCTTATATAAGCGGATTCGAATAGAGAAATCATCAAAAACGAATAGAATTCGTGATGGGCTCATTTAGGGTCCCCAGTTCTAGTCTATAATATCATATATCGCTATGAACGACACTAACTCCAGTCGGTTTGCAGTTGAGCCCGAAAAACAAGTCGAAGATTCATGCAAGAAAAACACGCAGGAAAATCCTCCACAAAAAGACCTCTAAGGCAAGTAGGCAAGTGCATGGCGTTCCTTCAGGTGCCCGGTATGCATTACGGAATAAGTCTGCATACATATATGCCAAGCTATGTCGGACTGCGGAGTTTTGGCACATCACGTCATGCATCAGAGAGAAATATGTAAACAGACGGGGTCTTAGATATACCCAGAATTTGAAGTGCTCTTCCTGACTGGCAGGATACCAGGAATCGCGCGTTGTGAATATATGCCTATGTTCGCTATCCCAAAACCCGCATTCGAAAATCACCACTTCTTTGTGCCTACCGGCTTGTTATTATATCCTTACTGGTTATGCGGTTCCTCGTTCAAGCTTAATAAATCCCAGTATATATGTGGCGGTAATACAAACTAATTCCTTTGATTATGGACTTAACACTAACACTCTTCAACTTAGCGCCTGCTTTGAGTACGACCAAAGCTCAAGCTCAGATGCGCTATTTCAAACATTTATCCACACATTTTGCGTGGCTTCTCGTGAGCGTTTCGCTCTTTTTGAGCCCTGCTCTTGCAGACGGTACCCAGGTTTGCTTGCCATCGGGTGATAGTTTACAGGGTTTTAGGGCTAGAGTTTATTCGTACCCTTTGGGCGACACAACCGCCGCAAACAACAAGAATTATTTGATGTATGAATATCTCACCAAGGCAACTCAACTCAACGAATGGCTTGGTGTAACCGATCCAAATTTTAGCATGGGGAAAGCGGGAGGACTGCAGTACGGAACCCTCTACGGCCACACGATGACTATCACTAATTTTACCCTAGAACTGGTGGGCTATTACAGAGCTCCTCAAACAGGAACGTACAGCTTCGGACTGACCAGCACGGATGATGGCGCGATGCTAATGTTCAACAATGATGGAGCCTTCAAGTGCTGCTTATCTGAACAAAATAGTCAGGATACATCTGATATCGCCCTTTATCAGTTTTATTCACAGGGTGCTGTACGAAAAAGTTACAATCTTATAAAAGGTCAGTACTATCCAATAAGAATAACGTACGCCAATGCTCTTGAGGTAGCGAGGCTTCAATTATCCGCTACCCTTCCTGACGGCACGGTCAAAAAAACTTTTGAGGATGTCTACTACTACCCAGATAGTGCAAGTGGAACAAGCGCCTGCAGCGCGGTCTTGACCACCGAGTACTACACAGGAACAACTGTGACGACTTCCACAGGCCCAGGCCCCAGTACCACCGTTTACGTGAAATATCCTTACTCTTCGTTCATCAGTACCTACATGGGATCTAGCGAAACAACATATTACCTAACAAATTCTCAGGGTTCAACGACAGCGGCAGAAATCTTGGTTCCTTCTCAAGCAACTCCAACGAGTACGGTTCCCTGGACTGGTAGCTATAGTACAACTAGCTATATCACAAACGGTGCCTCGCAAACCACTGGGGCTATCGTGTACACTCCTATTTCTACTGTTACTACTGCTTGGACCGGAAAGACCACGCGTACTTCGTATGCCACGGATAATGCTGGGAAAACATCGGAAGTCTTTGTCCTAACTCCTCTTCCCTCCACAAAGTCAAGTACAATTCCATGGACCGGGACTTACAACGTATACACTCGTCTCACTGACTCTGAGGGGCACACTACTGAGGTTGACCTCCTCACCCCTGTATCCAGGACCACTGCGTCTTGGAGTGGATCTGTCACAAGCACTTCTGTTGTCACTGGTCCAGATGGTAACCCTAGCATTGTTGAGGTTTTCACGCCCATCTGGCTCAGCACGTCATACCGCGAAGGTGTTGACAGCTCAACTAATACTTTTTCAACTGGTGTAACAACCTTTACTGGTTCTGACGGTATTGCAACTACAGAGACCATATATTACGTTGAAACTCCCACGAGAGCGACAACCATCTATAGTGGATGGACGGGTTCCGTGACCGCAACGATATCCACGGGCACTACCACTTTCACTGGACCCGACGGCGAGTTGACCACTGAAACTGTATACTATGTGGAGACTCCAACCGTGGCGACCACCACCTACTCTGGATGGACTGGATCTGAGACGACTACTGTCTCCACTGAGCT
>JAKTSC010000103.1:0-11501 GCA_030580015.1 Lachancea waltii | reverse complement strand
GGTGAAAGTTCCAGTCCACGCAGAGTAAGTGGTAGACTCAGTCTTGACCTCTGGAGTCTCAACGAAGTAGACGGAGTAGCAATACCATCCTCACCAGTGAAGGTGGACACACCAGTGGAGAAGGTGGTAGTGAAAGTACCAGTCCATGGAGTGTAAGTGGTAGATTCCTTCTTGACCTCTGGAGTCTCAACGAAGTAGACGGTCTCAGTAGTAGCAATACCATCCTCACCAGTGAAGGTGGACACACCAGTGGAGTAGGTGGTAGTGAAAGTGCCAGTCCATGGAGTGTAGGTGGTCGACTCGATCTTTTTCTCTGGAGTCTCAACGTAATACAACGTCTCAACGGTTTGATACCCGTCTTCTCCTACCGTTGTGTAAACAGAAGTTGAGGCAGTCGTTGTGACAGTTCCGGTGTAAGGTTGAACTGTGGATGAAGTGATTGTATAAGTCGTTGGAATCTCTTCAACAATTACGTTGTTAGTAGTCAGAGAACCTTGCGAATTGGTATAGGTTGACACTACGGTACGGGTTGTGGTGGAGGAACCGGTCCATACAGTTGTTGTGTGGTCTGGCTTGGCGTCACAGCTCTCCCCATCATCATAATTATAGATGTAAGTGCCCCAGTCCTCATGCTCCACACCATCTGGCGTCGTGAAAGTAAAATTCAACCCTCCAGGTCCATTTCTATTGACATAAAACAATCTCAGAGGATACTGATAACCTTGGATCAAATCAACTTCGATGTTACTTGCAGTGTCTGGCCACATTGTGCTCAGGGTAAAAGGGCCGGGATCGGACACACTAGACCCTTTCTGACAACAGCCGAAAGCATTCCCGGCACCGACATTGACGTGGGCCAAATCGTCCACATATCTCAAGTTGAATAAGTAGGTACCGGAAACTGGGGGACTGAAGTACCCAGTCACAACCATAGAGAAATTTGTGATGGTTAACTGAGCTGGGTAGTTGTAGTTCTTTGGCAAGTAGCCTTTGTCTGTTCTACATGACGAGAATCCCGTCTTACCGGTATCGTAGGTCAAATTGGTGACGCCTGACGCAGTTCCCTGTAGCCCTGAGCCATAAGTGACATAGCCCCCGTGCAGGTAGCTCTCTTTTGAGTACACTGGGTCCCAGCAAGGCCTGACTTTTGTCATGGGTAAACTGTAGATGGAGATGTCGAAACCATTTCGGCCCACAACCTGAGGTTTACAGGCCCCAATGGCACCGGCATCCACTTGGTCACCGCGCGCCCAATGGGCTAAGGCTAGCAACTGTGCTAATATGAGAAAAAGCATTCGGCTAGATGTTCGATTTCAATTCCAAGTCGAAGAGTTAGAGGCGGCGGCCCACAAAGACTCTAATTAAATACTATTCCTGTCAGATCTAGACCGTCTATCCATGTGTGATAGTACAAATTGCATAATGTCAGATTAGTACGAAATGATATGAAAATGGTTTTAACCAGTCAACCAAGATGAAGTCAGTAAACCAACGGATGAACAGTAGATGGTCGGGCATGTACGACTATGCCTATCGGATATCAACAACTCACACCATCGGAATAGAATCACACCATCGGAATTAAATCAGACCATCGGGATAACTATTAACTTAAACCCGAGAGTAACTACTGTTCCAGGATTTTGTATAAATACCAGTGATTCAAGTGAGGACTAAGACATTAATCTTGGACTTGATAAATCACGGAGAGATATTTACAACCTTCATCTACATACTAATCGTATTACTTCATTATGGAAAACGTTGAAACTGGAATTGAGAAGCTTTCTATTGAAGACTCAGACTCGCCTCAATAATTCCATAATCACTTGTCTCCAACTAGTGAAAGACTAGGTAATCACGGCGCAGGGAAACATGCACCAGCATCCCGGTTTCCAAAATGGTGGGCACCATGTCATCTTTGTCAATAGCTGTCAGGGCAGGCTATTTCTTCTTCGGGCACCTGCCTCCGACCATCGAACACTTCTAGGCACGCATCATTAAGCAGGTAGTCTCGGAATATTTGTTTTTCCTGCGCTGTCCAGATGCAGATGCAGCGAAAATCCTTTGAGCTAGAGAAGTGAAGAAGTGGAAATCGGAGCTGACAGACGCTTCGGTGCAGAAATCGTGCAGCAGCCGACGTGAGTTCGCATAGAACTGTCACAATGAATGATGCAGTTCCGAGAGAGCCGTCGTGGAACAAATACGAGAAAACAACCGAGTGGGGTTTTTGACGTTTAACATTACGTAAATCTTTCAGATTGCTGGAAAAGCATCAGTAAAAGGACCACTGGGAAGCCAGAAGCGGCGATCAGGGACCTAAGAGTCTCTCACAAAACCGGACTATGCACTAAGCACGCAACAGTCGGGTTACTTTCTTTCTCTTTGATAGTTCACCATAGCTCTAAAGAAAGATTGCAATGGATGCAGTAGGCACTTTTTCATAGCATAGGAAAACACATTCTTCCATCACGCACAGTCATGTGCACTTACATAATATATAGTACAGAGTGACACGGTCAGATCCGAACTCATCGGGTACCCACAGAAGAGCGTTGAGTCTGGGGAGGAATCTGGGGAGGAGTCTGAGGAACTTCAGGGTGGCGTGCGGCTAGTTGGAGCACCTTTGGGTTTCTATTCCAGTGAGTAAATTTCTATTCTGTGGGTTACTTTTCTGTTTCTCCACTTGAGAGCTGCATGTCGAAAGAGTACTTTGAAGAGAAAGACACTAATCTTGCTGAAGCAAAAAAAGTGGAAGGCGATGGAAATGAAGTTTCCGAATTTATTCTTTACAGGCGTAACGGATGCACGCAAGCCCCCACTCTGACACCTTCGGGAGTGACAGGTTTAATAGAGTAGCCGTGTCTTCCGAATATACGCAGAACGCATGAGCTACGAATTTTTTTGCGAGCAGTTGTGAGATCTGAGTGGCTGTTTCTCGTTCCTGCTAAGTCGCTCGTTTCAGAGTGAATCTGGACTTCATTGGGCCTCGGAATTGGGCCTCGGAAGAACCACTTAACATGCTGTGTCGGATATCTCCAATGATGATCCAACAACGATCACTTATGACGATTGTCCGGTAGTTCATGGCGAGCTGTTCTAAAAAGAGAAGTCATTGATTATGAGAGTTGGCTTACACCATGGCTTGCACTATGGCTTACTCAATGATCTACACAATGAAGGTCACCATGGATTACTCAATGATCTACACAATGACCTACAAACTAAATTAGACAATCTCTCAGGAAGGCCAACGGAAACGGCTCTCATTTTCCCACTACGTTCCGCACAAAGATTCACTTCCCGAAGAAGGTCCCCCAAAAATGGTACCCCTCACGCAAGATTTGGTCAGCGACGCGATGCCCTGCTAGTTAAGCCTTCCTTACGGGAGCCTATTTTTCTATCTGCAAGCCTACGGAAAAAATTATGCAGCATACGTCAATGTTTTTCCGTAGATCTATCTGCACTCAAGCCGAACCAGCAGATGGCAAAGTGCGAAGAAGGCACTCAATACATAGCACCAAGCGCGACAATAGGAAAGTCGTTATGTCCAGGCACACGCGCTTAAGGCGGAGTTCCATATTACGAAGACGTTCACGGCAAGCACTGAACGGTGTCAAAAGTTGACAGTGACAGGTTTCGATGAGGTAACCATGTGAATTAAAGCTTGCCGAGGATGAGGAAATTGAGACATTTAAGGGTTGGTGCTATACGCAGATCCCAGTACCTCGGCTGTTGTAGAGGAATGTAGAGTGTTGCAGGGTTCTGAATCATAAGCATATCAAAGCGCGGAAATGTTGGTGTACGAGCGTTGAAGCCAAAGAACCACGCCAAATGCAATGCTCCTTCTCCATGCGGAAAGGCCAGCATCACCAGACGTGAGCCACGACAAAGAGGATAGTGGATCGCCAAGGCTTTACAAGTGAGACATCTGCATGCGTGGCAGGGCAAAATGCATAGTTTTTTGTTCTGGTGCTTGAGTGCTGCCGAGGCCAGTCGTTGTCTACAACACTACACACTCAATGAGCAACCAATCGATTTGTACAAGTAAGGGCTGAATTTTGCGCACTCAAGGAACTATCGACTGATGTGTACAAATTAGAGCAGTATCCTACGCATTAGAAAGTGCACGAAAAAGCACCATGAAAACTTGATCCGTTGCCAAACTATTTAGTGTCGAATGACTAGAAAGCTCTTAGCCTAATGAGTTAAATCCCTTTAGTATCTCGCAGGCTGTGATGGCGCCTGCTCCTCTTGCAATCGGACGAAGGTTGGCCAACATATCAAGATGCCCTCTATTCAGCTCAAACTTAATTATCAGCTGATACCTTAAAAGTTTTTCATGTACTGAAGCCGTTTATAAAATGACACCCATCGTAGGACTAACTGGCAGCGTCTGTCCCTGAACAGCCGATCAAAACATCAATCGAATGAGCGCTTCTTTGAAAACTAACTTCCTAGGTCAGGATTACGAAAATCCTTTCATGAATGCATCCGGCGTTCATTGCATGACAACCGCAGAGCTGGATGAACTAAGCGCCTCCAGAGCAGGCGCTTACATAACCAAGAGCGCGACAACTTCGCAGAGAGATGGCAACCCAGAACCTCGGTACCACGCAGTTCCATTGGGTAGTATCAATTCCATGGGTCTTCCTAATCAGGGCTTTGACTATTATCTTGAATATGTCTTGCAGTACCAAGAGAAGAACCCTCAGGCTCCTCCTCCTTTCTTTTCGGTAGCTGGTATGAGCATGGAGGAAAACCTAAACCTATTGCACAAGATCCAGGACAGCGATTTCAGAGGTGTTACAGAATTGAACTTGTCATGTCCTAATGTTCCAGGCAAGCCACAAGTTGCGTATGACTTTGAAATCACGAAGGAAATCCTGACGAAAGTATTCCACTTTTTCAAAAAGCCATTAGGCGTTAAACTGCCACCTTACTTCGACTTTGCCCATTTCGATACCATGGCCAATATTCTGAACCAGTTTCCACTGTCCTACGTGAACTGTATTAACAGTGTGGGCAATGGTTTGTACATCGATGTGGAGAAGGAAAGTGTGGTGATCAAACCAAAAGACGGTTTTGGAGGGATTGGCGGAGAATACGTCAAGCCAACTGCGCTTGCCAATGTGAGGGCCTTCTACACTCGTTTGAACAGTAGCATCAAGATCATCGGCACTGGTGGAATAAGAACAGGCCAGGATGCCTTTGAACACTTGTTGTGCGGAGCCACCCTTCTTCAAGTCGGCACCGAACTGCACGATAACGGCGTTTCTGTCTTCGAGCGTCTGGAGAATGAGCTTAAAGCCATTATGAACAGGAAAGGTTATGCTTCAATTGACGAATTCCGTGGCAAGTTGAGTAGTTTGTAGTTTACGAGGTTTATGAGATAATCAATAAATTAATGATAGAATGATTAAGCGAAGGCAATACGCAGACTATTGAATCAAGAGCTTGGGGGTTGAGCCTGATCAGAGTGTAACGATAGATCAATGGTATCAGGCAATGAGAACGGCGGGTGACATAGACAAGATTAGTTTGATGTTGTAATTCAGCCAATGATATCAAGACTTCGACCTCAAGCAGCAACCAATTAACTAAAACTGCATCTCCTCGATGTATGGGCCTCTTATTATCAAACTTTTTCATTGCTGTATCTTATTCTTCGACACACGAATCCTTCTCATTCACCACCCGGTCCCTCTTCTTGGGCACTCTTGCAACCCAGTACAAGAAGATGGCCATACCGAAATTGAAGAAAATATAACACAAGAAAATACCGTAATTTCTCCACCTGTGTTTGTAGTTAGAACTTACAGCTGACAGGTAGGCATTGGTGGTTGAAATAGAACAGAAGGAGCAGTTTTCAGTTGCATTTGGATTAGTGATATAGCCAGTGCCCGCATCAGTGATATATGGCGACATGTAATCGCCACAGCTTTGCCCAGAAGGTGGTTGGAATGATACTAGCTCATAAGCAGAGCAATGAGCTTTAGCATTGGCTATTCCAGTTGCAAGTACACCATCAACGAAGTACGTGAGTGGGGAGACTCTGTACATGAAAATCCAGAACCCAGGCATATTACCGGGTGCCACCATTACACCACAGAATGAAAGCGCCACCGTGAAGAGTAGGACCGCAAGTTGAGCAGCGGAATCGGCTACCTCGGCGGCAGCTACACATAGCTGGGCCATCGAGCCCGTGAAAACATAGAACGCGGTACAAAAGAGCCAGAACAAAGCTCCCCTTTCAGACAACTGGCCCGCGAACGATGCATTTCTGTAAAAACTGACTGGATAATAATAACAGAGGAACCCAAGCGTCCCTATTGCAAAGTTCCAGGGAATTTCAACTGTTATCTGTGACAAAATAAAAGCCAACCATGAGAACGTTCTTGAAGGACGCTCTCTGGCCTCGTACAGGTTTCTTTGGGCAACAAACGTGGGCAAGTATTGCTGCAGCGAGGGATTGAATATGATCGTAAACATGAAAACAGACAACATCTGGTTTTGTAACCCTTGTAAAGAATTGTCTGCTTTGAAAAAGGTGAATCCGATGAATAGTTGAGAAAAAGCCGTGAGGATTAATTTCGACCAAAGGTAGGATGGAGTCCTCCAGTACTGAGTTAGCAATCTTCTAGTAACCAACGCATACTGATAAGTTAGTGAAGCTGAAAATTCTGAATCATCGACAGTCCCTGAAGGCATGTTTTCGAATTCCGTCTCCATTCTATCAAGCTCTCTGTGCACAGCTTTATTCTCCTCAGAATTTTTCCATACTACATGGTAATCTTGCTCCGCGTGAGACCCTGGAGCTGCGCCGATTACTTCCAGCATCCATTCTGCAGGGTTTGCACCTGGCGGGCAAGGCTGAGATCCGTGCTTTTCAAAGTAGTCAATCATCGTTTGACACCCGTCACCCAACTCCCCAAAATAAACCGTTTGACCCCCGCGCTGCAGAAAAAGGAGCCTGTCGAATTCCTGCATTAGTAAGGCTGATGGCTGATGAATAGTGCAGAGAATAGCTTGCCCGTGATTTGCTAACTTTCGCATCAGTTGACAGATAGACCAAGCTGTCTGGGAATCCAGACCCGACGTAGGCTCATCCAAGAAAAGCAGTAATTTTGGTCTAGCCGCCAATTCCACACCAATAGTGAGTCTTTTACGCTGCTCTACATTCAATCCTTCGCCGGCCACACCAACGACAGCGTCAGCGTATTTTTCCATTTCCAAGATCTTGATGACCTCATCAACGTACTTGTCTTTTTCCGAGCTCGGAACAGATTGAGGCTGACGTAAGTGCGCAGCAAACCTCAGGGACTCTCGAACTGTCGCGGTCTGCAAATGCAAGTCTTGTTGCTGGCAGTAGCCAATAGATCGAGCAAAAGAAGCATCCCGTTTGTTGCCATTGATAAGAATATCACCGGTAACAACGCCAGTGGTGACTCTTGAGGCTAAGCAGTCTAAAAGTGTAGTTTTTCCTGCACCAGACGCGCCCATTAGAGCTGTCAAAGTACCCGGTTTGACCCACCCGTCAACATGATCCAAAATTCTTCTGGTACCACCTTTGATGGGGACATCATAGCATAAAGACTTCCAATGGAAGATTGCTTCCGACTTTGACAGTTGCACATTGCCCAATACGGAAATTGAGCTACCTACTTCAGTAGTATCATCGAAAAGTCTCTTTTCAGTAGCAGACTGAGCTCCAGCGTCATTTTCCACATCATTCAGGACTGTGATTCCCTTTTTTATCCTTTTCATGGTCGAACGAGTAAAAACTAACACCTCACCACGCTGCTTGGCGCTTTCATTGAACTCTGTAAAAGCCAAGTATACGCCGAGGAAAAAAATAGCGTAAGCCAATCCGATACCGAAGCCGCGCCACTTATGAGCATGGTAGTAGCCATAGCTCAGATTGATGTACCTCTCACCATGTACAACACTCAATCCAGCCTCAGACCCCACAGCAGAGCAGACCCGTTCAGTTCCTGAACTACCCACATAAGCAGGCCCGGCAGGTACAAAATTTGAGCATTGAAATTCTCGGCCGTGGAATTCATTGACCATTAATGATTCAAAGATGTATGACAAAGGGTTAATATACCATATCCATTTTGCCCAGCCCAATATCTTGGTTTTTGGTATTGCAAATCCTGTGTAGATGGATAAAGCTAGCAAAATGACGGACGCAGTGACCATGGATTCGGAGTAGGTCTTGGTTGCAGAACCCAAACACCTGAAGATATGTGACATGACAAACGTTGCCAATAGATTCATCATGAAGAAAAAGAAGAATGCACCTGCGTCTCTCTTGAAATTGCACAGAAAATACATCGCGATATTGAAAGTGGTCGCTACTGCAATTTTTGTGGGAATTTCAGATATAATCGAAGCCAGCGCGTCTGCAGAAGGATGATATAGTGAGTACCTTTTGTGCTTCTCGGAGATTGGTCTTGCCTCGTACAAGGCCAGGATTTCAAGCATACATGAAAATGCATTGAAGAGGACTGAGAAAAATAGAGCTCCTGCGCGCGAAAAAAGACTGTCAGTGGTATTGTGTTTAAGAACCTTGTAAAACATGGAGCCCAATACAAAGGCGATTCCCCCATGACCGACGATTGTGAACACGGTGAGGCCCATGCTGTTGCGGATTCTCATAAAGTTTCTTCTCAAGAGATATTTGACTTGTAAGCCGTAGCTGACTGTGTAAGGGGATGCACTTCTCGCATGTTTAGACTGCTTGGAGATATGTGCTTCGCGTAGTTGATGCTTTTTTTCATCGAGCTTTTGGGCCCTGTAACTTTCAATCTCGTCGCACAGGCGCTTGTAGTTTTCAGAATTCTTCCAATGGATCTCCATTTCCGAGGCTGTGGAGGGCACATAAGAGAAACTCTTATTCACTATCCTTTCTGCGGGATTGGTAACAGCCGTTAGAAAGTCAGCAGTAGTTTGCCTATCAGGGCAAATGTAGCCCATGTCTTCAAAGTACTTTTTCCCTTCGTTGGCGGGGCCGAAAAAAATCTGGTAACCTTCATGCAAAACGCATACCTTGTCAAAGAGATCGTAGGCGTCTTGGGAACATTGATAGGTTGCGATGGCAGCAGAGGAACTTGTCATTTTAGCGTTTGTTTCCAGGGCCTTCACAAACTCAAGCGCAGTGGCAGAATCTAGACCTCGGGTCGCATTGTCCCAACACTGAAATTTAGACCCACAAATAGATACTTCGGCAATGGAAACACGCTTGCGCTCCCCGCCAGATACACCTCTGACCAACTCGTTGCCCACCTTGGTATCTCTGGCATGCAATAAACCGTAGGTCGCCATGGTTACCTCGGTCACGTGATTGGCAAATGCTTCACGATCCACGCCAGGCACGCGGTTTGCGGGGGTCGAAAGAAGAGCTGCAATATTCAGCGTTTCGAAAACAGTCAGGTGGGGGAAGTGCACGTCTGCCTCGGCGTTGTAGACCACTTCTCCCCTGTAGTGTTTATGGATCTCCATCGGACTCATTCCGTCGTATGAAATGTGAGATTCTTTGTCGATATGGAAGCCATGGGTGTTGGAGGAAATGGATTTCAAAAGCGTGGAGCAGCCAGAGCCGGGACGACCTAGTACAACTAGGAGCTCCCCTGGTTTAATTAGTCCGTCCATGGGCTTCAAAATGTCGAAAGTATCCGCTGGGCGCGCTTTGCGCGCACAGCGGTACGCAAACTCGGCAATTTTGAGCGGCAAATTAGCAACCGTGGACTGGTACGTCACGTCCATCGAACTCCCATACGCGCGGAGGTTGGTCCACGAACACCCAAGTGAGTATGGCTTGTAGAATTCTGGATCACTTGTGACGATTTTGTTCAAGTTTCGCATCCATGCTACCGAGGAGAAAGAGTCTGAGTTGGGATCGAGTTTTGGGTCATAGCCCGCGCCACCAATGCTTGAAGAAAAAGGATTCAAATTACCGGCTGATCGGTCCACGAAGCTGGACCCATTAGTTAGTGTCTTTGCGAGTCCCTGAACACGGTCCTGTGCAAGCCTGTCGAACCCCGCATAAGACCCTTGATCATTATCAACGAGGTCCTCCATTTGAGAATGCCAGCAGTATATGGTACTTTCTTTCCGAGTGTTTTGACTGGTTAAGAAAGGCGTCGAATGGTGTCTTCAAAAAATGTATATGCAATTCCCATACGTCTCCCTCGTTGAATGTCCGAGGCGTCGAATGGTGTCTTCAAAAAATGTATATGCAATTCCCATACGTCTCCCTCGTTGAATGTCCGAGGCGTCGAATGGTGTCTTCAAAAAATGTATATGCAATTCCCATACGTCTCCCTCGTTGAATGTCCGAGGCGTCGAATGGTGTCTTCAAAAAATGTATATGCAATTCCCATACGTCTCCCTCGTTGAATGTCCGAGGCGTCGAATGGTGTCTTCAAAAAATGTATATGCAATTCCCATACGTCTCCCTCGTTGAATGTCCGACGACATATTCGTTCTGGTCGTCTATTTATATGTTAACATTGTGATTCAGTATGTGCGGAATTTGACAACATTGAGCATCCTGTCCCCTGAAGGACAACAGTCGGCTCTCTGTGCGTCCCATGATCCCGAATAATAATAAAGGGACTGCAACTCCGAAGGGTTTTTTTTACTTTCAAGACGACAGTAAACACTGGATACATGAGAAAAAATAAAAGATGAGCCCTTCGACAAATGATGAGAAGGATAATTTAGGAGTAGGGCTCTTGGACGTTTTGTAAGTGGCAAGCACAGGCTGTAAAAAGCTCGAAAATGGTAAACATTGGCCATTTAAAGATGCATTGGTAGGCTCAATTGTAGAATAATTTTTTCGAGTATTTTACGAAAAGCAGCACAGGACGGATGGAGCACGGTCGTCATAATTGGGATGGGAAGCTTTGTGCTTGGCAAGAAGGAACCGTTTGTAAAGGCAAATTCGTACTCTCGATTGTGTGTCTTGTCGGTTAGAAGCGGGATTGTATACATGCCTTGGATCGTATTAATCAAAAAGAAGCATATCTGCAGCTTATGCAGTCCCAAACTAGCTCCTAACGTCTCATGGATCTCATTAAGATTACTATCAGCGTCACAAAAGTGCTTACATTATTCCTATTATTACATTGTCATTGCTCATTATATGCGTTAACTATTTCAAACCTTTTCAATCACCATCACTTCAGCTTTGTCAGATATTGAAGGGCTAACGTTACCTGCCTCTAGTCTTTCAGTAGGTATGAAACCCTTGGATTGACGTGCACTTGGACACGTCTCGAAAAGCTGGTCGATCTGCTCAAGCGTCAAACCTTTCGTCTCGTAGATGAAGAAGTAGACGAACAGGAAGCAGAGGAAGGTGCAACCGCCCCAGATGAAAAAGACTTTAGACTGGAGGTTGGCATGTTCACTGTCAACGAGGTAGGGAGTCGCATAAGCGATGGCAAAGTTGAACAGCCAGTTTGACGCGGCACAGACGGCAACAGACTTCGCTC
>JAKTSC010000102.1:0-12240 GCA_030580015.1 Lachancea waltii | reverse complement strand
CTGGATCTCCATCCACTGGATCTCCATCTACTGGATCTCCATCTACTGGATCTCCATCCACTGGATCTCCATCCACTGGATCTCCATCTACTGGATCTCCATCCACTGGATCTCCATCCACTGGATCTCCATCTACTGGATCTCCATCCACTGGATCTCCATCTACTGGATCTCCATCTACTGGATCAACAGCTTCTGGCACCCCATCCACCGGATCTCCATCTACTGGGTCTCCAGCTTCTGGCAGTCCATCCATTGGATTTCAAGCCACTAATAGCCCAGCTTCTCGCAGTCCTTCTACTGAAATAACAGCCACTGGCTCTCCATCCACCGGATCAACAGCTTCAGGATCTCCAGCTTCTGGCAGTCCATCCATTGGATTTCAAGCCACTAATAGCCCAGCTTCTCGCAGTCCTTCTACTGAAATAACAGCCACTGGCTCTCCATCCACCGGATCAACAGCTTCAGGATCTCCAGCTTCTGGCAGTCCATCCATTGGATTTCAAGCCACTAATAGCCCAGCTTCTCGCAGTCCTTCTACTGAAATAACAGCCACTGGCTCTCCATCCACCGGATCAACAGCTTCAGGATCTCCAGCTTCTGGCAGTCCATCCATTGGATTTCAAGCCACTAATAGCCCAGCTTCTCGCAGTCCTTCTACTGAAATAACAGCCACTGGCTCTCCATCCACCGGATCAACAGCTTCAGGATCTCCAGCTTCTGGCAGTCCATCCATTGGATTTCAAGCCACTAATAGCCCAGCTTCTCGCAGTCCTTCTACTGAAATAACAGCCACTGGCTCTCCATCCACCGGATCAACAGCTTCAGGATCTCCAGCTTCTGGCAGTCCATCCATTGGATTTCAAGCCACTAATAGCCCAGCTTCTCGCAGTCCTTCTACTGAAACAACAGCCACTGGCTCTCCATCTGATACTCGATCTTATCCTGCACCTAATTCTCCAACTGGCAACCCTTCTGGCACCCATGCTACTGCATCACCAGCTTCAGGCACCCAAGCCACTAGATCTCCATCCGATACCTCGGCCACTGGCACCCCAGTGCCTGCTTTGGGTCAAACGACCACTATTTCTCTTGATCACGCAAGTTCAGATTTAACAGTCGTCTCCTCTATCACCGGTTCTTCATCAAACACCCCCCTCTTTGTCTCCACTTATGAGGGCGCTGCAAGCCATATGAAGTTTGGATTGCTCCTCGCTTTGCCATTGATGTTTATCTAGTTATCAAAGGATCACTAAGTGGGATATCTAAAGATAAGATATATGTAATATAAACTAGGATCTTTGTTTTAAGGCGGGGGTTCTTCGGACAATATCAGCGCCGAGCAATGAGGTGATAGGATTGCCGAACTGAAACTTGGTCTGTCATTGAAAGTAGTTGATTTTTTGGCTTGGTATTCTATAGTTAGGTGAGCTCTCAATTTCGAAGGTGATGATTTTGAATATCTCTCAGTGGTTGTTTTAATTCTAGAGTGAAATCCTGTCCCTTCATCAAATCATCAGAATATATACAAAGTACTCCTTAGAATAAGAAAAGAAGTGCTATCATGGTATGCGACCTTGCAATCATAGTTGAGGGGCCGAAAAGTCTAATTCTTTAGTCATACTTCCCACTCTTATGTCGGCTTCTCCTCTGTCTCTAATCTTACTGGCTTACACTAATGTCAGATCACTTTGTACTATATTTGTATCGACATATTATTTAGATCTTACAAAAATATCATCCAGTCAATTTCCGCGCTCGATGTTGGTTTGGAGAGATATCATGTGGCTTCAATACTTTGGTTTGACTATCTCGTAAAAAAGTATAAGAAGCCACATAAGGTCCAGTCCGAATATATAATCACTTAGAACATGATCAGCGAATGAACAACATAATTTGAACAAGGCACAAGTGTCAATGCCATTCTCTGCTACCAATGCTATTCATAGTGATGATTATCTGAATCGGGTGAGTGATGTTGCGCCTCCCATCAATGTTTCCACAACGTTCCGTTATGACAACGAGCATCTTGTGCCTGCAACGAGAGAAACAGGGATGCATACTTCTGATAGCCCCATGATTTACTCTAGATTAGGCCATCCTAATGCAGACCGTTTGGAGGCTGTATTGTCACAACTTCTTGATAGTCATGCCGTTGTGTACGCCTCTGGCCTCGCTGCTTACCATGCAATCCTAGTTCATTTCAAACCTAAAAGGCTTTTTCTACCGCATTGCTACCACGGATGCAAGGAGGTGGCCCGTATCATCTCCAGATTAAATGGAATGGAAATACTTTCTTTAGAAGATATTGAGGCCAAATGCCAGGAGGGCGACCTCGTGCACATCGAGGATCCTATCAATCCATTCGGCGAAACAGTTGATCTTGCGCAATACGCATCGCGGATCCATTCTGCAGGTGGTCTCATGATGCTTGATTCGACGCTTGGTCCACCTCCTCTGAGAAACGCATGGGATTACGGTGCAGACATCATCATGCATTCTGGTACCAAATACTTTGGTGGTCACTCTGACTTGCTTAGTGGCATTGTATGCGTTTCTGATGAGGCAATTGCTGAACAATTGAAGAACGACAGAACCTATCTAGGAACTATTCCTGCTAGTTTAGAGAGCTTTCTTCTTTTGAGGTCCTTGAGAACCATGGACATCCGTGTCCGGAGGCAATCTCAAAATTGTACAGAATTAGTATCGTACCTGGCCAATAACAGTGAAAAGTTTAGTTCTGTGGTACAAGAAATCCGTCACGCTAGTCTGCAAACAGAAGCCTTTGTTAAGCAACAGATGCCAGGTGGTTTTGGCCCCGTATTCGCACTGATACTCAAATCCGAGGATCAATGCAGGAAGGTGGTGAAAAATGTATCCTTTTTCCAGCATGCCACATCACTGGGCGGCGTGGAGTCGTTGATCGAGTGGCGAGCCATGAGCGATCCTACAGCTCTTAAGACTCTGATAAGAGTGTCTGTTGGCCTTGAAAACATTGAGGACTTGATTGCTGACCTTGCGGGCAGTCTGGAAAAGATAAACAAAGGAGAGCTAGATTGACTCCGGTAGACGTAAGATCTGCATATAAACTAGAGAGATAAACATAACCGGACCCTTTTAAACTTCTGAATACCAATTGATATCGAAGTTAGGTAACCTTACACGTAGGGCCCCAATATCTCAGAGTTGTATGATGATAAAAAGTCTCAGGTGGAGTAATAGATAATATTAAAAGTCTAATCTCATATGATGGTTGAGACAGGAGGAACAGATCAAGCTTAAGCTCCGGAGGTAGTAATGAAATATTCGATACTATCCACAAAGGCGCCGTGTTAGTATGAATACTCTCTGCGTGGCCACTTTGGCATCCACAGGCAGCATTGAGAGATTGGGAGCGTAAGCTGAACGTCTTTGGCGGCACATGAAACTACTTGCGTACTGCTTTTTACCTAAATAGCTGAAGTAGCCATTAATTACAAGTTATCTTCAATTATACGTCTATGGTACTTAGTACCAGCAGGATATTCATTGATTTCGACAAGTCCCGTTTCAGCAACGTATATTGCCCAATAATCGATTAACTCGGCTAACTTCTTGGGATTCTCTTCGCTTAAATCTCTCGTCTCGCCTAAGTCCTTAGAAAGTTCAAATAGTTGCCATTTGCCAGAACCAAGTGGCTGCGGGATATACACGGCCTTGAAATCGCCCTTCCTGATCGCCCGTTGACCGAACAGCTCCCAGCCAGTATACGTATTATCGCTGTGAATCTCATCACTATTTTTTTCGAGGAAAGAAACCCACGACTTGCCACGTACCGGGTGAACGCTTCTTCCCTCGAACACTGTTCCTGGGTGTCTGATTCCAGCAATTTCTAATGCAGTTGGTAGAATGTCCATCACTGTGGCGAATTCATCAACTACACTATCACCGCTCCAGCCTTTCAGAAGATCGGGATAATGCAGAATTAGCGGGCAGTTAATACCACCCTCCGTGGTCCACATTTTGTACATGTGTCTAGGAGCTGTAGCAGCTTGAGCCCACATGTCTCCATAGTAGACAAAGCTGTCCCCATTTCCAATATTATCGTATGAATTATCGTATTTGGCCGCTATCTTGTCTTCAAAGAACTTACCACCAAAAGGTAGTGCCTCCAAAAGCATTCCCTCAGCGCCATTGTCAGAAAGGAACATTACCAAAGTATCTTCAAACTCGCCTGACTTTTCCAACTGACTGAAGATACGCCCTACGTTACGGTCCAGCTCTTCGACCATGGCAGCGTAGGTTTCCATTATGCGGGAACTATGCTTTCTAGCATCAGTATCAAGCTCCTCCCAGGTTTCACTTCTTTGCGTCTCAATCACATGAGGCAAGGTATCTTTGGGTATAATACCCATCTTTGCGGCTCTCTTCAGCCTTTCAGCCCTCAGAGCTTGAGGTCCCTTATCATAAACTCCTTTGTATTTTTCAATGGTTTCCCTAGGAGCTTGCAAGGGCCAGTGTGGAGCGGTATAGGTAAGGAGACCAAAGAATGGTCTGCCGTTGCGACTTTCTGCATCGTTCAAGTACTCTAAGAATTTCGTTGTGAAAAACTGGGTGCTGTAAAAACTCTCAGGCAAGTAATCTTCTGCATCAATGCGATGCCCATTCTCTTGATACAGGAACGGCATGAAATGCTGTTCTTTCGTGTCAAACTTATAGTGATTACCTGCGCCAGGTAAAAGGGTGAAACTCTGTTCAAATCCCCTCTTGTCCGGCCAGTACGGCTCATCCAGACCAAGATGCCATTTCCCGGAGATTAAAGTATAGTACTCTGGAGACAAGATTTCTGGCAATGCAGCTACCCTAAAGTTTAGATAGCCTTCATATCCTGGTTTTTCGTTAAACTTGTCAGGAAAGCTTTTGGCATATTCAGCCATCTGTCCTAGGCCTGCCAAATGGTTGTCAGTTCCAGAAAGAAGCATCGATCTTGTAGGAGAGCACGCTGAGGCGGTGTGGAAACCAGTGAACTTTAGCCCTTCGGTAGCGAGCTTGTTCAAATTGGGCGTGTTGATCTCTCCACCAAAGCAGCCAAGGTCAGTAAAGCCAAGATCATCAGCAACAATAACCAAAATATTGGGCCTTTTGGACGGCATTTCTTTCGGAAAATAAGCAATCCTTTCTCATCAGCATCAGACAGCCCCAAGGTAACTGATCCATGTATCTATAAGGAGGGCCCTAAATAGCCTTCTCCCTCTGCTTTAGATGCCAAATTTCTAAAAAAGTCGGAGTGTCTCCTCTTTTGTTGATCATGTGCATTAGAATACTAAGTGGGCTAATACTATCAAAAAAAGTTGAAAACAGACGCTTGGCATGAGCTGATTTGGGGGTAGAGCCATTAAACATGCTAACAGTACGCTCCGCATGGATATACTGGTATTCCGTTCCACTTATATGAATTTTTTATCTGACCATTTTTTTGCATTCATGAAGAGATTTCTGTTGAATGTTTTGCAACGTGTTCTAAGGCCCTACATTTCCCGCTATAGTATACATATTAAGGAGTGTACTGTTTTTCTCTCTCGTTCCAAAAGGAATACCATTGCGAATGGCATGAGTCAGTCCGGATTCTAAATTTATCACCAGTTTGTAGGATCTGATAATCTTGTCATGGCAAAAAAAAAAAATCAACAGCTCTAGCAATCCTAGCGAGAGCAGAGCCATGAACTTCTTGTACCGCATATTCTGTTTGTTAACCGCGAAAGATAGTAGCTACATCAAGAATTGACATTCGAGTTTTTTTTCATGAGGAAAGAAAACCAACAATATAGAGAAGTCCATTTTCCTAGTCCAAGATTACTACCGAGCTGTACGAGTTCATATCATACCCGTATCGCCCTCATTATTTGAGGATAATTATTCCAGAAATCATTTTGTCTCCCTGAAGTGTCTGAAGTGCTCTAGTTAAATTTATCTAGGGCCATTGAAGGCAGCTCTTTACCTAAAGTCATTGAAGTTGGCGAGGCAAACCTTATGTTAACGGCCCGAAGTCTACCCGTCATGAGCTCAATGAGACAGCATATTGACAGCACAGCTTTTCATACCACCGTTTCTGCCCTTCTCCCTATCGCAACCCTCATATTGGGGATAAAAAAAACTGAAATCTATCAAGATCAATTAGGTAAGATGCATTCAGAAGAGATAAGTTTTAGTGCCTTATACTGGTCGCATCTGAATATCAAAGATCAATGATGGCCTGCTCATGCAGCCTCCGCAATCGGTAGCCATATCTTCTATTATCGATTCTGCTTATGTCATCACAAGTCCTAGGGTCAACGAAACTGTGGCAGATCACGGTGCGCTTTCAGAGAATGACATTACAGAACTGAAACAGAAGCCTGCAAAAACTACACCAACATTCTAAAGGTGAAAGGTGAAAGGGTGGTCAGAGCGAACAAGAGAACAGATCCAGAAACTTCGATTCAAAAGACCAACCTTTGTATTTGAGAACAAATAGAAAAGGGTAAATGAACTGTTTAAACGTATGATGCACGATAAAGTACTAGTTAACGTACTGACAGTACTGTCAGATCTCGACCATATATCGATGTGCGGTTGTACAGATTGTATAATGACACATCAGTACGAAGTGATTTGGAATTGGTCCATTTACACCAGTGAAGGAAGCGGTTGACGAGAAGTTAAATTGATGTATAGCCAAGAGACAAGTTATGTGACCATGCCATCATTCCTTAAGATAGTGAAAAACTCACCCCATTGGGGGAGCTCTAATCTTAAACGCGGGCTTGAGTCTAAGCGTACCGGTGGGTTGAACAAGGAAAAGGACTACTTTCGTAGACCAAAAGAACCACGTAGTTATATTCATATCCATCACCTACATATCGAACAAGTTTTTTCACTATGGAAAGCCTAACTACTGGAATTTACAAGCTTTCGATAGAAGACTCAGACTCAGACGTGCCTCGAAATTTTAAAATTTGTATAGAGCCCTATCTTTTCCAACATGCGCGACGTTGTTGGAATTTGTTTGCCACGTCCTTCGAAAACCAAAAAGTGTCTTGGTCTTATATCAAACTCGCTACTTCAATTCTGTATTGACTTCGTAAGCTGCCGCTCTCATAGTTCGGATAATTCTAGTTATTAGTCGGATGTGGAAATGGTATCATGATTATATACCCATGAATACTTAGGCTCCGTGTTTGCTTTTATCATACATGTGTCAAAAATTTTTGAACAGCGTAAATAAAGATGTTGAAAATCAGGAAACCAATACTCATGCCTGGTTTCAGTAAAATCTCCAAGTGAGAAAGCCTTCTGTAATATGCTTTCTATCTTGAGGAATGGGAAATCTCAGTCTCTTGTCAGTTTCAAGTTGTTGCTCAACCCAACCTCCATAAACATTCACGTAAAAGCAATCAGAGTTCATGATCCAGTACTACTGTGGAGCGTTTGCTTAGGTAGAAAACAATATGTATTTTCATACCATTGACACATTCTCAAGAAACTGGAGAGACAATTCAATCAGCGTTCCAGACACTTATTATGAATTCAATATCCTTAATCTCGTTCTTGGCGAAATGTATAGTTTTACCCTTATTATCAAGTTCGCGGTCGTACGCGCACCACGTGTAACCTGCGCACCCCAATCGTTTGCATTTTTGAAAACCACTTTTAACCTTTTTTAATTTTTGGAGCACCGAGAGTGCAGATCTTGGTGGAATAATAGCACCATTAACGTTAATAGGTGACTTATAAACGTCTCTGAGTTTTTCGGCAGAATTGTATTTTTGCCTGAGAAATTTTTGCTTGGAAAAATCCATGTCCCAGGATGGGATTTTACATCTCCGGGCCCCTCCATTCAACCAGAGAAGCTGTAAATCTTTACTAAAATGAGCGGGTTGGGTTGAACAAATGTAATTCAAGTTCTCGTCTGTGTCCTGATTTAATAAACCTATAGCCCCAGCAGGATACGCGTTGAACCTGTACTCGCCATTTCCTGATATAGATTGGCCCAACCAAAATAATTCCTTATCTCCATAAAAAGGTTCACTAGTTTCCTTCCAGAACTGCAGGCAAGTAGAAATTAGCAATCCAGGAAGGTGATCTTCTCTTTTCATAACAACCATCCCGCTTTCCATAGTGTGCTTGTAACCAAACTCATAAAAACCCCTCAGATCTACAGCCCCCCCTAAGGTATGTTGTAATCCAAAAAGGGATTTTTCGTTTTCAAGCGGAAAGAGCTTTTGGTAAAGCTTTAAATCATTTGTTTTGATGTATTCATCAATGAGTCTGTCTACGAAAAACAATGCCCCTGATTCCTTGTACTCCGTGGTATTGAAGAGTAATTCTGGATCAACGAAGGGAACCGCATCACAGTCCATCAAAATAATCTCTTCGAAGGAATTAAACAAAGATGCTATCCATTTGTTGGAAAATCTCTTGAACAAGTGTGCCGAGGAACTGTTCACTGATTTTCCAGCGTCAACAAACCAGATATCCTGAGGGTTGCCTATACTCTGAGAGACATCCCCTATCTCAACAATAACGTCGCCTCTCCCAATATTAATAATTTCTTGCATGGCTGCTCTCGAGAGATCTCCCTTATGCACCAATTGAATCGGTAGTCTGTTTCCAACTGTTCTTAAAACTCTGAGTAGCCTTTTGACGTCGCTTACGCCGCCCTCTCCTAAACTAATCACGATACCTCTCCCATTCATAGATTCTTTTAAGTGCTTCCAAAAAGACGCCTTTGGGCCCTTTTCTACGTTTGTTGTTGTCATTTTCCCACTGGAGGCGACTAGTTTTGGATATCCTTCCACCAGCAGCCCATCCCATCTTTGAAATGTGGGAAAGTCACCCGAGAACATAGGGAAGAGTTTATGTTCGAGCTTTTTAACATCTAGATCTCCATATGGCGCTGAATTGTGGATATAGCAGTGGCCAAATATTCTTAAGTGACGAACTGAGTCAACGATGTGCTTCCGGGAAGTAAAAGAGGTTTTCTCGTCTCCAAAACTCCGAATATTCCAATTCTTGTCAAGTAACGAAAGTAATTCAAAGTATTCAGCGCATGAGCCCTTCTCCAGTGGCGATATAAAATCCCTGTCTTCTAGCCGTCTCTGAAGAATTTGGATTATCATCTCCGATGATTGATATGACAGCCGCCTCCAACATATGTTACCCAGAAATAAAGCCAACATGACTGAAGTGCCGAAAAAGAGTAGTTTTTTGAAACGTCTAGTTGGAAGTAAACCTCGGACAGAGGCGAGCATGGCTTCACTGTGCGGAAATGTGCCCAATTTTCAGCAGGTCAAGGTTCTCCCTAGAGTGTGGTCACTGCAAGGATATAGTGCTTGAATACAATCAAACTCTTAATATTATGAAGTTTCTCTGCACTTATTAATCTCATAGATGCGAGCCAAGTAGAGATCACCATAATCTCGATTTTATATAAGCCCGGAGTTTCTTGACCTAATCTTAATATAAGTTATTTACGCCAGCGAACCTTATTGAAAATTTTTCATACTCTCGTTTAGAATGCTACTGTGTTATATCCGGCATAGGGGACGAAATCCAACAAATCACAACTTTTCTAGGTAAAAGGAAATTCTGAATATGAAGTTGATATCATGAACCTCTTAGCTGCTTGATGTCTATTTATATAGGGGCTTTGGTAAGTAAGGTGGGCCTCAGCCATGTTAATTTTATCTCCAGGTTTACCGCTCAATTTGCCAGATAAAACTTCTATAACTTAGTCAGGATAGAAATACAGCCTTTTTTATAAGCCTGAGAAGCTATGAAAGCGGAAACATAGTCTTCTTTGTTGATTCAAGCTTTTAATAAAACAATTAAGACTCCCATTTATCTTTGATCTTAGACCAGAAATAATGCATGAAATTTTAAAATGAGACAGCGCGCAGCTAGCATTCTTTTAAAGTGAGTGTGAGTCTTCAAATGAAGCTTTGATATTATTAGTGACCAGTTTTTCCATAATGATAAATTTCCATTTGTCAGACCTAGATCATATATTGATGGGTGATTGTACAAATTGGAGAATGACACATTAGTACGAAGTGATATTTAATCGGACTATAGTTAAGTAAGAGGTAGATGACAAGTGAAGTAATGTATGGTCAAGAGTCAGAGATATGCGACTATGCGACTGTGCCTTGAGATATCAAAGATTGAGAATTTTGGGGTAGTTTTCATTTTATAATCGAGACTGACTCTCGATTCAGAAATTTGTAAGAATACTGGTGGTTTGATCGAGGGACGGGATTTTATTTTTGGATTGAGAGGACAATTCAAGATTTTCATAGCCATACCCTACAGATGAAGTAATTTAATTCACTACAAAAATATTGAGGCGAGTCTAAATCTTCGATTAAAAGTTTGTTGATTCCAGTTTCAAAGTTTTCCATAATAAAGGACTTCTTTTACTATGTAGAAGATGGTAGTAAAAATCTCTCCAGGGCTCTTTTTGTCCAAGAATAAAGTTCTGTTCCTCGACCAAACCACCAGTATTTATATACAAATTTCTCAGTTCGTAATTGATAGAGTGCAGTTTGACGATTTGCACTGATGATGTGGGCGGTTTCCACCTAATGTGGTTGAAGGAAGGCACTAGTGATCTAGTTCTTACTCTGTTGGTGTAGACATCAATCACAGATCACTTTGTATTGATGTGGCATTATGAAATTTGTACTGTCACGTGTTTGCATGGTCTAGGTCTGACAAATTTTGAAATAAGCCATGACGAGATATTGAGTACCATCATCCGCGAAATAGCGCACTGATGTAACATGAAAGGCTTGGCAAAATAATTTGAGAATAGTAAGAGAAAAAACTCAAATCAGCTTCGATACTACTATAGCTAAACCTCCGAGAGGGTACCAGTTCCCTGCGCATGATTGTTTGGGCTGTTACACTCCAATTCAACACTTGATCGAGACCGCTTGTTCTTCGTGCTCGTTGAATGAAGTTGCCGAGGCTCGGCTGCGTTTCTACTTGAGCTTATTTTGAAAGTTGCTCGTTCAGCTAAAGTCCGAGAAAAAAAGAAAACTTTAGTTTTCTCCAGACGATCGGAGTTTCTAATATGCCTGCATAAACAGTAGAAAACTTCGGAGAAGAGCCATTACGAGAAAGGGGTTAAGTTCAATGTTTTGAGCCCAACATTTACTAAGACTTACCATGCTTTCAATATTTTGAAAGTCAGAAGGCTCACGATGCAACGAACTTTGGATACCTGTTTCGTCATCTCAAGAACAGGATGGAATGATGAAGGTCCTAGACGAGTAATGGAAAATCATGCTCGTCAGCATTTTTGTTGAACGCAGGACTTATGTAAAATAAATTAAAAGCTAGGGAGACAGTGGGGGGTCTAAATTTCAAGACGGAACGTATAAGTACCGTGCCCTTTTTCTATTTCTTCTTACTTTGATAATTGCATGTTCAATCTGTTTTGAATAACACCAAACAATCTTTAAAATAATACTCAACATGAAATTTTTCCATTGCATTCTTGCAACTATCCTAGCCGCCAGCGTTTCCGCAACAACCGATGGCGTCATTGTTGATGATATTGTGGTTTGGCAAGTTGATAGCTCTGCTGAGGTAGAATCTTCAAATTTAGTCAAGCGGTGTACTAGCTGTGTTGGTAATGGTGGCCCTTGTATTCCAGGCAAGGGTCAATGTCATAATCCTAAAGGTTGCTGGTCCAAGAATGGTGGTCCATTTGTTTGCCAATGCGCTCAGGGTGGTGAGTTCAACTACAGTTGTTAGCTACCTCTAACACCATCGTGGTCCACAGATTTGGATATTTGAAACACATTTAGATTTAGGTTCAAGTACGAACATTTATGAATATATATAAAAAAAAATGGATTAACACGCCACAACTTCAATTTTCCTAACTTGCAATAATAATCCTGTCACAGCTAGACCGTCTAATCTATGTGTGATAGTACAAATTGCATAATGTCAGATTAGTACGAAATGATATGAAAATGGTTTTAACCAACTAAGCAAGATGAATTCGATGAACCGATGGATAAGTAGTTGATGGTCAGGCATATACGAACATGGCTATCGGATTACAGAAACTCACGCCATCGGAATAAAATCAGACCATCGGGTTAACCATTAAATTAAACCCGAGAGCGAACTACTGATCCAGGATTTTGTATAAATGTCAGATCTAGACCGTCTATCCATGTGTGATAGTACAAATTGCATAATGTCAGA